>MKEJ01012770.1:0-12670 GCA_001753735.1 Embelia ribes
TAATGTTCTAGAAGATTTCGAGGTATTACACTTCTTGCGTGATAGATTTTGACGATATTCACATTGAAGAAAATATCTCTTATAAAGTTCAACCGGTGAGCATTTTGGATGCGAAAGAACAAGTGCTTCAACAATGCCCAATTCGATTGGTTAAGATTTTGTGGAATAGTTATTCAACCAAATAGATGACTTGAGAATGCAAGGAGGAGATGTGAGCTAAATATCTAATGTTATTTATCAATTCCAATACGTTATTACATTTTTATTGTTTATACTAATTTCGGGGATGAAATTTCCTAACATCTTGAAATTTGTATAAAATTTGTATAAAATTTTCACGTAAATAAATAATATTATTGTAAGTAATAATATATTATTTATTGCATATTTGCTCATTCATGGTTGTGGTGTAGCATTTGATGTCGTGTAGAGTATAGTTTTGAGCATGTGTTGTATTGTTAGGCCTTAGTCAAAACCTAACTTTACCGCTGTGTACGAAGGGTATTAAATAGGACAGAGCCTCAGGACAAGTTCAGGACAAAGTGCTCCAGGGTTTTAGTTTTGAGCCAAAAAGTTAAAAAAATTCTAAGTAATTTTACTGTGTCTGAAGGCTTGTTGAAAGGGTATCAGGTGCCGGACAACCTCCGAACAACCTACTCTGAGGCTCCGAACAGAGATAGCATCGGTCCCTACATCTTTTTGACCATCTATCATATCAAAAGTTGTTAAAAGTCATTTTTTTGTCTTATTCCGAAAATAATAGAGAAAGAAAGAGTGGTAGTGATTTAAAAATTCATTCTATTTTCTTATGATCCATCTAGTGTTGTAGATCATCCGTGCAAAAAAAAAAAAAGATATTTGGAATCTCCTTCTCAAGGCCTACATTTTAAGGTAAGTTTATCATCATTTTTCTTGTTCGTTTCTAATTCCTCATTTTTTGTGCCTTTTGTGTTCATCAAAATAAATTTATACAGCTTCTTCCTTACATGTCGTAGATCGTTTTTGTGTATAGATTCATCTTGATTTGAAGGACGTAGCCAGATCCTTTCAAGAGGCTACAAAAGTGATTTCTAGGTTAAAGTTTGGGTGATCTTTCAATAGCAATTTCGGAAGCTTGCGAGGTACAGATACATTATGAACAATGATATAAATTTGAGTTTGTGTATGGATTTAGATTTTGAGTCTTTTACTTTCTTTTGGGGACCAAATATGGATTTTTACAAACTTCGAAGTGTGGAATTAAAGAGGAGGTCTGGAGCCTTATCATGATAGATGAGAATCAAGGAGGAGGCCTGGAGCCTTATAAACAATTGTTGGATCGATCCAAAACTTAAGTTAGATCAATTCAAGAGTTATTGGATATATCCAACTGGGCGTGAACTTAAATAAACATGCATTGTTAAACATATTTGGGGATCATAACCCTTTATACATATTTCAAATAGAGAGGGAGAGGATGGAGTGATTTTTTCCCTATTTTTCGCCTAATTCATCCCCTTTCGGTTGTCTTCCGAGCTGGAAACTTATATTTTCCGAATTACCATCGTGAAGCCTTTGTATTGATATAAGTCTTATCAATTCATTTTCTCGTTTCTATTTTCACTTTTTCTGTGTCATTCGGATAAATTGAAATAAATTTCTAAATATATTCCTTACGTGTCATATATGATTTTTGTGTATAGGTTCGTCATGATTTGAAAGGCGTAGGTGGCTCAATTGAAGAAGCTAAATAAGTAAGTTTTTTGGGAATCGTAGGCGAGATTTATGATAGTGCTTTTGCAAGCTCATGAGATATGGGTAGAGTATGAACAATAATATAATTTTGAGTTTGTGTGTTTATATTGACATGTGTGATATGTTGTAAGTTTCGTTTTTATTTTTTCATACATGTATTGTTTTCCTTGTATGTTATATATTCATATTAATTGCGTGACATCTAAAAAGTAAAATCATGTTGATTTTTTGGCATATAAAAATCATGTTAAATGCGTGGTTTCTAAATCATGTGGATAAGTATGGCATCCAAAAGAGTTGTATTTCGTAGTATATAATGAGTGAAATGTGAAATAAAATTATTATCAAAAAGCATATTTGTCATGTTTATGATTTGAGTAAGTTTACATTTCTTTTCGGGATAAAGTATCAACCTTATTAAAATTTTATTGGCGTTGAATTAAGGAGGAGGTCTACAGCCTTACCATGAGAGCTGGGAAACTTGCACAATGAGCATCTTGACAGCACAATATGTTAATGCACATAAGAGTTGGGCTTATGATTCACATCACACCTAGAGTTGTGTCGATTATAGGTAGCGTTGCATAGTGCCTAATGATAGTAATGGAATATAATTATCCACTTTTATAAAATGTGTAGACATAGTAGTCCCAACTTTCCATTTGAGTTGTAGTCAGGGTTCATAGACGTGGTTTGTGTTTTGTGTTTCGAAGTTCGTGTGTTGTCGTGGTATTTATGGTTTATTCATAGTTCATTCGTAGCATTCGTTGACTTTATTTACATACTTTTATTGTTGAAAACATACGCATACATATAGAGTACCACATAATTTAATTTATCGTGTTCGTTAATAGTTGAACTTGTATTCTTTATATGTATTTTCTTGCTTTACTTAGTTGATAGGTACGGATGCAAACTTAGGACATGCTTGATTGGCATGGGCATATTCGATGCCTATATTCTGTAATTTGAAGTTTGTAGTGGCCTCAACTTGGATGTGTAATTTTGTATACGAGGTCGTGTAGGTATGTATATGTTTATTATATTTTGGACAAGTTTTTTGCTTGATGATTTGTGTAAGTAAACTTGGAAGTTTATTTTATTGTAATTGTTGAATATATATATAAATGTTGGGTTATGTTAAAATCTTGGATTGCTATTGTTGTTGTAAATATATATAAATGCGAATTTGAGGAGGAGTTGTTTTGGTTGTTAGTTCAGGTGGTAGTAATTGATAGTTGGGGTATTTCTTTTCTTATTTTTCTTTTTCTTTCTATTTTATTTTATTTTTCTTTTGTTTCTTATTATACAACTCATATTTCCGGATTTGTGAAAATTCGGAGCGTGATAGGTTGCGGGTTCAAAACCTGGTTGGATCTCTCCACCTCTATTTTTTTTAGCATTTATGTTTATATAAGCCATAAGTGGGTTGAGCTTGCATTATTAGTGAATTAACAAGTTATTTATTATTTTTTCTTTAGAAATGCCCTCAACTTCTTAATTATTTTGTATTTTTTTCTAGCTTGATATGATTATACATCTTTTAATATCTCTCTTTAAATCACTTTCTTTTTAATTTTGTTTTAAAACATATGAATTGATATAATATGTAACTAGTTATATAATTTCATTAAAAATTAGAATAATACTATCAAGTGTTCAATAAATTATACCAAGATATTATTATTGTTGTTATTATTTTTACTTTCAATCATTTATTGTTTCTATTTCTATTGATTTTCAAAATATTAACATATAAATTTGGAATTTTGATGGATTACAATAAATTTTAAAATAAATTTTTGAATTTCATAGTTTGAAATTTTATAATTACGTTGTGCCCTCCATCAAATTACCGGCTCCACCCCAGTCGATAGCCATCACAAAAGTAGACAGAGATAGAAGGATTTCTTGAGCCTATTTCTTCTATTTCCAGTGATCCATGCTTAGCTCAACGATCCAAGACCAGATTCAAGCTTTTCTCTTCATCTTGCCCGTTTTGAGGTTACATCTTTGGATTTTACTCCCCTTTGGATCTCTGTCTATCAATTGATCTCATGTGCATTATCTAGGGCTTGTAAAAACCTTTTCTGATAATTTTGTTTTTTGATTATTCGTATATTTTTGTTGTTTGTTGATTTATCCTAGTTGTGATTCCTATCTTTTCTCTATTTCTTTTCCAAAACTTTATGATTTGTCAATTTATAAAATATTGTGGTAAAATTGTGGCATGTATTTAAATTATTCATGAAACATGTAACATTGAAAACTCTCAAACACTTGAGTAAATTGACATGTTGAGATTAAATTGTGAAAATCATGTGCTTATTGATCAATTGTCATACAAAATGAACATCTGAGAATTATCACTGATCAAATTTGGCGGTATTATAGGGTATGGAGAAATGGGTCTCTCTTCTTTTTGGGAGTATCATGGATTGGCTCTCTACGGTTTTGTTTATGGAGTGTCGAGAATAGATTTTCTATTGTCTTACTGATAAGGGTATCGAGGAATGGCTCTTACGTATTATTTTGTTTTGGAGTTACATTGGAACCAAGGTTTTTCATAACAGTGACAGTTACTATAACGGTAACGGTGTAATGGTTTCGAAATATAACGGCCGAGCGTAATAGTAACGAAAATAGGAGTTGCGAACTATTTTTATCTCTAAAAAAAAAATTGTTGATTTTTTATTCTGTAACGACCGATACGGACCGATACGATGACATAACAACCAATATGTAATGGTTTCGGCCGATACAGACGAGAATTTTATTCTCGCTTATATATCGACCCGTAACGTTAGCGGTGTTGGCCAAAACTATTACGTAACGGCATTACGTAATAGTAACGGACGATATTTAAAACCTTGATTGGAACTAAGGATAAGGTGGACAGTTAAAAATCTTTTCTCGTAAAATCTGCGTGTGTGTAGCTAATATCGGCCTGTGGTATGTGTAAGTTGGGTGTTGAGTATTTCGTCATGAACTTTGGTGGCAAGACATAATCTGACTATGGAAAAATGATGCTATTAATGATTATTATTGTTACTTGTTACGGCAATGACTTTTTATGACATGAAGATCATTACTTTTTACCATCCACCTTTGTTTTTATGCTTTGGGTGCTATTTATATTATATATTCTTGCGGCTTTATCGTATTAAACTACTATTAATAGAATTTAGCCCTATAATTTAGTGTACCAAATTGTAATTTGCCATTTTCCTTTTGTTGTTTTTTTCTGTTGAAAACTAAAAAAACAGATACAGTTATTGATGGTCCAATCATACGTGTCTAGAGGAAAATTGCGAGCTCAATCGAATAAATGTTATATTAGTTATCTTGTATGTTATTTGAGGACGCCAATTTTCGCTATTTTTCAAATAATGATAAAACTATTTATGCTCTTTGGATGAGATCCATTTCAACTTTTTGGAGATTTTGGCCGGGACCTGTTTATTGCTGATGGAGATTGACTTTTCTTGCCTAGTTGGTGATGTAATTTATTTATTATATATATTTTTTTATTATTATTATTTTTTTTTTTTGCGTGATCGGGATTTGTTTAAATTCTGTGGTGTGCCACACAATTTCCTGCCAATACCAATATGCTACTCAGAACAGAGAGCAACCAACGAACTCATATTGCTAAAAGTACCTTCAAATTTTATCGAAAAAGTAAACGTTTATTTGTAAATTTTGAGACGGAGGAAGTAACGATCCTACCGGTCACCCATTGGCTCGCCACTGGTAGGGTCACCCATTGGCTCGCCACTGGAAAATAACACGGGAGACTTAAATCATGTTCAAAAACTTCAAATTACACAAAGAAAAAAGGCTTCCAAAACATTTATTAATTTTCATCTTCATTTTTGTTATTTTTGTTTACTAAAAAAAGCACTCCACAATATACCCTAATAAGTCCATTCTTCAGATAATACAAAATCTAGTAATATAATATAATGAATAAAAATATACTTTTTAGTTTTGATGAAATAGAAAATATACTTTTTAGTTTTGATGAAATATATGTTGCAAATTTATGAATATATAATTTAATATCGCTCTCTTATTTCTCAAATTTTTCATGAAATAAGCGCAGCTCAACTGGTGGAGTGGTTCTCATTTTCTAAAAAAACATATTCAGCCGAAAAGACTATCGAATTGTAAACCAGCTAATAAGAGTCAATTATGAAAAGAAAAATCACTATCAAAGGTCCAAATTAGTTATGTAAATTCTGTCCTAATCTTTTCTTTTTTACCTTTCGGTTATAGTTATTAGTAGAAATCTGAACTTTTCTTGTGATATTCTTTTTGTCTTATTTAATTGATCTAATTACACAATGGTCTTGCATGTTGCTAGTGATTGACCGCTTATTATTTTAAAAAACAAGAGCATATAATAAAAATAAAATCGGTTATATATTTTGTCTCAATTACATACCTGTATTATCATTCCGACTTGTATAGGTACTGCACTCTATATTATATACATTAAGAAAACTATTTGAGAAATATTTGTGAGAGTCGCACACAACCTTTGATATCAAAGACGCATACATATTAACAATGCATTGGCATATTTGTGTAACGGAGCATCAAAGAAATGGTTGTGATACAGTAGATTGAACTATAATTAACAACTAAAAAATTTAAAGGTACTGCTAAGCACAAACACAATTGTACGATTTGAGTTGGCGATTGATACAGTTTGCATTATACCTATGCCAACGCGCACTACATTTATTAAACTAGATTTTTAAATTATACATTGCGACTATACTTAGCATTAGCCAAACAAATCCTACGGAAACAACCATTTGGGACAAAGTTGTGTAATTTTTGTCCTGCTCTGACCATTAAAGGGACTTCCTATTTTCATTGTGTAGTATATATATATATATATTTCAACATTCAATGTTTATTTGACTAACATTACAAAGATATATAACTTGGTGTTTATACTTTCAAATATATGAAGGATAGAAATTAAACTTTATATATTGATCATATTTATTTGTACACACCAAAACATGATTAATTAGAATCAATTAATTTGGTTTTCCAATTTAATTTTTTCACTTGATAAAAATAATTTATGTAATAAGTATATGACAACCATATCTATCACAAACACGACAAATGTTATAAAGAGTATTACAGAATTAAATTGGATTGATACATGTACCATGAAAAGCATGAGTAGCTAGCTTGCTGTCTTTTCATTTTCACAACTAATAAGAAGATTTCATATACAGATGAATATTAAATAATCGTACTTATTTCGAACAAGACAATCGTTATAAAGAGAATAACATCTTGGAATTAAATTGGATTAACATACACCATAAAAAATCATGAGTAGCTTGGATTTACCGTCTTTTCATCTTCACAACTAATATGAAGATTTCATGTACAGAAAATATTAAATAATCGTTTTAATTTATTATAGGACTACAAAAATTAGTGACAGACATGCACGTTATTTTTCTATAGCTTTCTCTTACTAATTAAGAAAACAATTAAGATGGGGCATCAATAAATAATTCATAGATAAATTTCCCTTTATATACCACTTTAAAAATTCTTATAATACTTATATCAATATACCCGGATGATGTTTAAAATCATTATTAATTTCTAATTAATAAAAATATTAATAGGTACTTAGAATCTAGATATAAAACCTTCCAAGAGCATTAAATGTATATGAGCCTTTTAGCTTGTGAGAGAAGAAAAATTAGGACCAAGGGAGACTCTAACCCAAAAATAATTGGAGCTCTTACATACACTTTTTAGCCATTAGATAAATTTTAAATTAAATGCAATGATTCAAGACTTAAAACAACTACTTATATGACAACCCTTGGATGTAATTTCAAACTCACTGGATCAATTATTTTGAACGGTTCGAAAAAATATCAAACATAATGAATGTATAATTAACACTAGTTAATACTTTTAAATTTTTACAAGTTACAATTATAACTATAACACTGGCGCAATTAACATGCTAGACGATGTATAATTATGCTTACCTTGTCGGCCTTTGGTAGTAGTTGTGGCTGGTCGTGGCACTGGCAAGACGACACCTGTGCCACCACACTTCTGTTGGATAGTATTACCACCTTTCCATCCGTTGGTTCTCGCAGCTACCTTTCTAATTAAAGTTCTTTGTTTTGAATATTCCTGGATCTCTCGCGACCGATTTCTCATAATTTGGTTCTGTTGTCTCAGCAAAACCCTAACCCTCGTCTCCACTAAGGTCTCAACCTGAAGAAAAAATAAATAAATAAATTGAAGCAAAAAGAGAACCCAAAAAGCAAAAAAAAAAAAAAAAAAAAAAAGAAAGAAAGAAAGGGAAAAAAAAGATGCAATTCTTAAATAAACTTATGCATAATCTTAGTGTTCCAATGGTATTAATGTCCTAATTGTAATTTTGTTTTTATTCCAAGACAATTTCTATAATGTGGTTTTCTTTATAGGTAGCCGAATAGTCGAATTAAAAAAACACCGTGGAAGAAAAATTCGTTGACAAATTATGTCATTCAGGCCAATAATACTCACACTTTCATTTTTGGCAGTTACCTAGTAGAAATTATTTTTATCTATTATTATTATTATTATTATTATTATTATTATTATTATTATTTTGGTTTATATGTTATAAATGGGAATACCGTGGAAGATTTTACTACAATTGGCATTGCATATCGTGTTTAAGGAAATGAAGCAAGTTATTAACTTAGATCATCGGAGTTAAATTGACCATCATAGTTGATTTATTTTCCTAATAGGACATTGGCAATTTAAAAGTTGTATTTATTACTAAAATGCATACCAAATGAGGGATAGGAATTTCCTACGGTTATTGAGTGTGTTGTTTCATCATGTTTATATAAAATTAGTCATCGGGGCTCACGCAATACATTTGCAATTTATTAAAACGATAAAAAAGTTTAAATAAAGTAAAATTTTCATCAAATTCTAAGCTAGACTATCCAATAAACTGAGAAATTAGAAATCAGACAATTATGGTTCTCAAAACCTATACCATGAAAGCAAATAAGGAAAATTCATTTTGTAGACGACATTCCATATTTTGATTTCCTTTCTTTAACCCCACAGAGGCAGGGGATAACTAATAGAACATCAAAACCAAGCAAATAATATAAGGTAAAAAATAGTTGCAAAAGATTGAAGCAAATGTTAACAAAGATGCAAATAAGGAACAAATAAATTCATTTTTTTATTTAACTAAAAGAACAAAATGAAAGATTTCTTTTTCAATAGTACGGATTAAACCTTCAAAACAGGAGCAGATTGAGCAAGCAATAGATGCTTTTCAACAACAAAAAATACTTTTTCACGTCCGATTTACTTTCATGGTCTCCATGACTTAGAAGAACCTGCAATTCCACAGCCACAATGGAAGCTTAAATTTTGAGATTTCGGGGGAAATTGGAAACATATCAAAACCAAGTACCCAATTCTAGTTCCCCGAAGATGAAAACTAAACTCAAAGTTGACACTTTGAATGTATTATACATAAAAATTATTTTGTCAAAAAAGTTAGATTCTAGATAGAAGAATTTACCGAACATAAAGAGGGGATCAAAATACACCTACTGTGCTCGACACAGCCGATGGAAAGATTTTAGGGCCGCTCAACTTCCGGAGAGAGAAAGAGAGAGAGAGAGTGGCGAGTGATGGGAAATTAAGGACAGAAGATATGTAATTGGTGAAGGGTGCACTAGGGAGCAATTTTTATTCTTCGTCAATTTACGTCTTTACCCTTTTGTCACTATAGAATCAAATAATGTGAACTAATTTAAAGGGGTATAATTGGAAAAAAAATATTTGATGCAGCTTCAGTTTTTTTAAAGAGGCTCTGACTTTATATATTAAAGATATATTTGTAATTCATTTTTTTCACAAAATAATTATTACGATAAAATTAAGTAATTCATAATAACCGCTGCAATATCTTCCAAAATTTGTTTGGATCAGTTTTAGACAAATAATATTCTGTACATAATTCGGTACCAAAAGAAAATTATAATATTTTTTATCACCAAATTTTTATTTGAAGATGTTGCTGCAAATATTATAAATTATTTAATTTTTTCTTAATTTTATTTTTGGAAAAAGTAAAAAATAAAAAATTTCTTAAAAACATGATGAAACAACACACTTAATAATCTTACCAAATTCCTATCCCCAAATCAGGGCCTATAAATATATTATTGGTCTCTTCAAATAAGTAAAATAAAGTATCATTCCTTCATCCCAATTTAATGGTCTTGTTTCTCCTTTTTATTTAAGTTAAAAAGTTATATTAATGATGTTTAAATCAAAAATATTTTTTCTTTCTTTACAAATATACCCCTATTAATATTGAATGAGAGTAGTATATTTTCTACGTAAGACATTTTAGTGAATTAAATTTTCAATTAAATTATCAAGAGAGAAATTAAACTATATTTTGGGATTTAAATTGGAACAATTATCATTTTGGACATCTCTAAATGAAAAGACAACCAATCAAACATGAATAGAGGAGTATAATTGAATGATTATTTTTCAAGAGAACTTTATTTATCATCACAGAACTTTTAATTTATTGACCAGAAACAATATTAAAAAAAAAATCTCAATTTCAAATATATTCTCATGTTGTATCTTTTCATAATGTATAGCATTAATGCAACCACATAGAATAGACCAACGGGCATAGATACTAGGGCTGTAAGTTCAACCGTACCAACCGTATCAACAGCATCATCCGCTCGCAACAGATCTGTATTTTGCGGTTAACAGCAAAACGCGGGTGGTAGCGGATGTAATTTTGTAAAATTGCAAAATTGTTGTACGGCTGCGGATTTAAAATTTCAAAAACAGCAAAAACCAAACCACAACTGCACAACTGCAATAAATAAAAATAAATAAATACAAATCGCAGGAACCAATTGATGAAACGCAAAATCCCTAATGATACTAAGTCTTTCCTTCTTCGTACCTTTTGTAGCTGTCCATCTTCTCCTCCTTCTGATTTAGGGTCGGTGAGGTGAACCCATTTCATCAGTTTCTTCAACTTTCGTCTCCGATCTGCTTCAGTTGTTACATTCCAGTTAATTGCTTAACCGGCTCTCATCTCCATATACGAGTTCGGCCTGTTCAGGTATGTGTCTCTTTTTCCTAGTTTTGAATATGAATCTTTCTCTCGTCTCTGATTTGAACTCTAAAAAACTTTGAAGTCCAACCTCTGTTCTAGTGTTTGAAGTTCATAGTTGTAGGAAGTTTGTCCTTCTTTTGCTTTTTTAATATCTACAGTAGAGATACGACATATGTAGACTTAGACGGAAGAGCTTTGCACTTTCCTTCTATATCATGTTCTTTCTGTGGTGGTTGTTCTGTGGATGTACAATCGAGCCATTGCGTGATTGTGAATCGAAAGAAAATTGAACCTTCTTCCCAATAATCTCGAAGAGCAATTGAACCCATCACTGCCCAAAAAAATTCAATAAACAAGTAAATAAATAATAAGCTCGGTATTGAGAAATGTAGAAAATTAAATTTCTACTCGCATATGTATTTTTGATTTTATATTTTTTATAAATAATAAACATATAAAAGTCCAAAAGAAATAAATTTTGATGAACACTAAGTAAACAAACATGTTATATATTCACTTAAACATTTTATAACAAGTGAAAAAAATAAAATTTAAGCTCATCATATTAAGAATGTCAGAGTAGTTGAATATTATTTTCTCCAGATTATCAAAAAAAAAAAAGGAATATTATTTTCTCCAACTAAATAGTTTTGTTGGTTTTAACTTAAATTGTGCATCTACATTATAGCATCTCTCTTTTATTAGCACATTTTCCATTTTTATGATTTAGCTTACTGGCGACTAAAATATCCTAAAACAAACAAATTTATTTCGAAAAAGAAATGATTGCTTTACGAAAATTCATTGCCGAATATAATATTTTTGTGAAATTTAAACGCAATTCTCTTTTATTATAGGCTTACTTATGATGGTAATTGGTTGTGTTCTATAAGAGAAAGCACAAATGGAAACCAAATCTTTAACTCCTATTGAGATGGATACTCAGGCTGAACCCTCTCAAATTGAGCAAGGTACCACACAAAGTGAAAAACCACAAGACGCAAAAAAAGGTACCACCAAGCCACCCTTAAGCTCAAAGAAAAGATCATATATTTGGGATCATTTCTTTAAAAATGATGATCCCAAAGTTCCTAGAGCTGTTTGTAATTATTGTGGTGTTTCATATGCTTGCCAAAAGAAGAGAAATGGGACTAGTAATATGATGATACATTTGGAGAGCCAATGTAAAAAATATCCTCTTAGGCTTAATCGAGATAAACAATCAATGTTGAATTTTATTATGAAGAAAGAAAAGGGTGATGTAGCTAGTCCAACTTATTCTTTGAAAAATTATATCTACAATTATGATGAGTGTAGGAAGGCATTGGCAAAAATGATAATTTGTGATGAGTTATTATTTCGATTTGTGGAAGGAGAAGGATTTTTGACCTATAGTAATATCTTGGAACCTAGAATTATTGTTCCTTTACGAGTAACAATTGCTAAATATTGCATACAAATTTATGGGGAGGAGAAAGCAAAGTTGAGCTTGAGGTTAAAAAATCAACGGGTGTGTTTAACAACCGACACATGGACTTCAATCCAAAATATTAATTACATGTGCTTGACTGCCCACTGGATTGATTCTAGTTGGAATTTGCATAAGAGAATAATAAATTTTAGGCAAGTGGCTAATCATAAGGGTGAGACTATTGGTAGGTGTGTTGAATCATGGTTGTTGGAGTGGGGGATAGAAAAGATGTTTACAATGACGATGGACAATGCTAGTTCTGTCATGCCTCGAATTCCCACGAACCC
>MKEJ01012783.1:0-10994 GCA_001753735.1 Embelia ribes
GAAAAATTTTCATGGAATTTCCGGGATGTTACACGCCCACCACTTCCAAACTCTAGTGTACGATGTATACTATAGATGAAAAATATTATAACTCGTATAGTATTGTTTAACAATGCAAAAAATTTACCCGTAAATTTTGAAACGTTACAATAATAAACCTTAACCAACCACTAGTCTAGTAGAAAGCCAACCCCTTCAACCATGACAATGCCTCAAATCAAGGCACTATTACCAATAATTGGGAAGTGTATAAAGGATTTGATTTGGCTTTTCTTGAGGGCTTTAGGCCTTGATTTCAAGGAGAGCTTGATTTGATTTTACTGCAGGGCTTCAAAGTTTAATATTAAGAAGAGATTGATTTAATTTATCTTGAGGATTTTAGAGCTTAATTTTAAAGAGATGAGGACTTCAGAGCTTGATCTTAAGGAGAGCTTGATTTGATTTTTTTTGAGTATTTTAGAACTCGATCTCAAGAAGAAACTTGAATTAATTTTCCTGGAGGACTTTAGAGCTTGATTTCAAGCATAGGTTGATTTGATTTGCCTTAAGGGCTTTAAAACTTGATATCAAGAAGGAACTTGATTTTATTTATCTTAAAGGCTTCGCAGCTTTATCTCAAGAAAGAGTTTAATTTGATTATATTTGAAGGTTTTAGATCTATAACTCGAGGAACCTAGTGTATCTTAAGATTTTAGATGAAAAACGTTTGATGCGCGGTTTGAGCAGCTTGTTGCAGATCGAAAGTTGGATTTGATAAAGAATGTCTGATGCGCAGCTTGAGTGGCTTATTGCGGTCAAGGGTTGGATTTGTTGATGAACGCCTGATACGCAACTTAAGCAACTTGTTACATATCAAAAGCTGGATTTGATGAATAATGCCTGGTGCGTAACTTGAGTAGGTTGTTGCAGATCGAAAGCTAGATTTATTGATGAATACCTAATACACAGCTTGAGCAATTTGTTACAAATTGAATGATAGATTTGATGAAGAACGTCTGATTCACCGATTGAATAGCTCATTGTGGATCGAAAACTGGATTTGATGAAGAATGCCCGATGCGCATCTTGAGTAGCTTATTGCGAATCGAAGGCTGGATTTAATGCACGACTTGAGTAGCTTGTTGCATATCGAAAGCTACTCTAAATTTCCAGATTTTCTCTTTCTAAAATTACTCTTTTCATATCTCTTCTTTATTAGAAAGCTATGTTGTATTTGGAATGGGAGCAAAGGGGCTCTATTTATAATCGTGGAGGAAGGCATAATGTTAGTTTGTTTTCTCCACCTCAATATCATCTTACCATAATTTTCATAGAAGATTGATGAAAAAATATATTATTGCCCTTTAATATATATTGATTTCGAAGAATATATATTCTTTCTTTATGATATTATACATAGATAATATATCCATTCCTTATGACATTTATCATCTTGAAGAATATATCATTTCCTATTCAATTTAAAGTCTTCCATAAAATATTTAATTATCTCATTTTTATTTAATAAATGAGAATAATTAAATGAGATTAAATTAGCAAGACACGTTGCACAATTTTAATTGCAAAATATTTTGCATGTCGACAGAGATAAATTTGAAAATGAATTATTTGTCACTAAGCATAAATCGACGACATAATAGGAGTAACGGATAATCTAAGAATTTTTTTTTTGGATATATAACATTATTTAAGCCTTTATGTTAAATACTCTATTTAATGTATCAAATAGATAGAGGGATCAGATGGTATTTTCTTAATCTTTATATAGGATATGGAACACTGTTGTACATTTGAAATTATTGGGACCTAAACTGTATTTGAGAAAAACATCAGGGTTGTAAAGATTTAACCCATATTATAATTAGGTAATATGTAGCACGAGTAATGATACAATAAAACGAGTAATGATACAAATACAAACTAGTTGTACTGAAAATTTTTATAAATTAATTTTGTATAATTAACAATTAGTCACGTCACCTCATTTCATAGAGAGGGGGACGGTGTATGACAATGTGACTAATTAAAGTGACGGTGTATAACTGTATTGATTGAATTGAATTTGTGTTAATTTTCTCATTTCTATTTAAGTAATTTACAAAAGATATAAAGGCATGGCCTGGATTGACAACTTTCACTTGAGGTAAATATATAATGAAAAATTAAGTCTTTTTTGCTTTTTTCCCTTGAATTAATCTTTAGGACATGCAAAAAAAATCATAAAAATGTATATTTGACCCACACAAAAAGGGCAAAGTAGCCATTACGGTACACTTAGAAAATTATTAATAATTTTTCTTTTTTTATAATGATGTATAATATTATATTCTCTTCCCCTTACCCATAAATTATTTATATATTAGAATTAATAATCTACATAAAGCGCAAATGGTTAGTGTTTCAAATTAAAACATATAACTATCCATTTTTTTTTTATCTATATATTATCTTTATAAAGAAGTTAATTAATAGTTAAAACAAAAGATACGGGTCATTTTGCCAATTTAAAACATTTCATCCAACATCTATTCACTATTTGCTAAAATTACCCATTTTGATAAATGATTTGAAAGGTGACTCATTTTAATAAAAAATTTCAAATATTAACTATTTTGGTAAAACTCCATATTTCAATCATAGTTGGGTACTCTTGTCCATGTGTCCATGAGAATTCACTCCATAATTTCCTGTTTCATTTTCACAACTACAATGTTTCTATATAAAAAATAAAAATTTTAAAAAATAAGTTTCTAACATATCAGTATATTTATTTAATTTTGATGTAAAAAAAGAATTTCAGTAAAAAAAAATTTGAATAGTAACTTTCTTATTAATTCTAGAAATATTTTTGAAGTAAGTACCTGCTCTGTTTCATATTAAGTGACTTTTCTAAGAATTTTTTCCATTTCATATTGAATGTCACTTTAAAAAATGGAGATTGTATTATTATTTTTTTTTCAAATTTAACCCTTTTAATTACTCGGTAATTAAATTAAATTAAGTATTTAATAAAGAACTATATGATAAAATAATTTTATTTTGTTATGTTAGTAGGCTATTTAATAGTTTACTTTGCGCCCAACAATGAAATATCACTGAATATTTACTGCTTTTGGGGTCCTACCTGGCTCGAATCCGAATTAATCAAAGCCTAATGTAGTTTTTGGATATCGAATAGTTATACCAAAAAAAAAAATGTCACTAAATACAAGACTAGAGTGAAATGGACAGGAGAGATTTCTATATTGATTTTCTTTTTGAGGAATTGAATGCAGAGAAACCCCTTTAAAACGAGTAAAAAACTATCGCAAATTTTCTGAGAGCATTCACGTCAGTGTCTCTAAAATCTTATTTTTTTCGTTTTATTTCTCAATTTAAAAATCAAAGTAGATAAATATCCCACAAAATCTTTCTATTTTTCTTAATTTCAAGAAAACTTTGCAGAAATGTTATAGGATATCTTTAATAAAGAAATTTATTATGTATATTTTTTCTATAAAAAATATTTTTTTCAGCAAATCTTTAAAATATTGGTTAAGATTAATTTTTTTATATTATTGTATAATCTATATAATTCTTTAGTAATTTTTAATAATTTTTTAAAAATCCTGGTGTTGATGATTTATTAAATATGAATTTCTAATATAAAAAATAATTTGTTTAAAATAATGGCCAAAATCCTTAATAGTACATAAATTTTTGGGCAAAAATCTAATTTGTACACCAAATTCTCCAATTAGTACACCAAGCTAAGGTTTTTGCTTCAAGTTATGCTCAGCGTTTCGGTATCTATTAAGTTAGACATTTGTGCCACGTGGCAGGGGTATTTTTGTCTTTTGACATTATTATTTTAAACCAAAATAATTGTAACCAAAATAACTCTACCTACTAGATGTTTCTCTCCTATTAATGCAGACACAAAGAGAGATACAGAAAGAGAAAGAGAGGGTGTGATTGTATAGGTTAGCAAAGATAGGGGGTTGATTGTGATCTCAATAGGTTACACAGTGCACACAGGTATTCTTGATCATGGCTTAAAGTCAACCCCTATAGTAAGTTGTCTATCTCTTTCTGAAATAATGGTTTGTTTGTTATCTCTCCCTTTCTAAAATAATTTGAATTTGCTAATGAAATTATGTTTTTTGGCATTCTTTTTTTTTTTTTTTGAAATAAGGGTTTGTTTGTTATTCTTGGTGATTGTTTATATTATAATTAATATTATTTTAATTTCGTCTTCAAATTAGGGTTTGTTTTCCATGAGTTTCAGAAATTGGGATTTTTCAAATATTTTTTGAAATTAGGGCTGTTAGAAATTATTGAATTTTTTATTTTTTCAAATTAGGGTTTACTAGCATGAATTTTATATGTGTATGTAATATTAAATTGCAGGACCTAACACATCAATGTTTACTATAAAAATGCATCATAGGGGCTTTCACTTGGGGGTATAATGTTGGTTATACCAATGGGAAGATAACTTATATGGATTTCTGTCACCCACAATTGATGAGTATTAAATTACTGATTGAAATGGCGAGTAAGTAAGGCTGTAAGTTCAATTGCACCGACTACATCAACCGCAACATCCACTCGTAACCGATCTGTATTTTGCGGTTAACCACAAAACGCGGGTGGTTGCGGATGTGATTTTGTAAAATCGCAAAATTGTGGTTCGGCTGTCGATTTGAAATTTCAAAAACTACAAAAACCAAACAGCAATCACACAACAACAATAAATAAAAATAAATATATATGTATGTATATGTTTGTGTGTGTGTGTGTGTCATGGTCAAGTAAGTTAAAAAGAAAAAATTGATATTTATAGGTTATCAATTTAACAAAAGGCATAAACCAATTGATGAATCGCAAAATCCCTAATGATACTAAGTCTTTCCTTCTCTGTATCTTCAAAATGACGTACCTTTTGTAGCCGCCCATCTTCTCATTCTTCTTACTCTCTCCTTATCTGCTCTTTTCTTCAAATCCCTTATCTGTTATATTCCTTATCTGCTCTGTTCCTTTCATGTCCTTTGCCATTTGAGTTCAAACCTGGGTAAGTGATGATATGATTTAAGTTTTGTGGTTTAATTTCGTTTTTTAATAGCCATGTTCTTTACTTAATTTCTCCCCTTCTTGTCTTGATTTAGGGTTGGTAAACCCATTTCATTAGTTTCTCCAGCTCTCGTCTCCGATCTGCTTCAGTTGTTACATTCCAGTTGATCACTGAACCAACTCTCATCTCCACACACGAGTTCAAGTATGTGTCTCATCTCCATTAATTTTCTCTTGTATATTGCTATGGTGCTAGATCAAAGGTTTAAATTGAGATACGTGCAATTTTATTTTCTCAACTTTATGATGGAACAAAATGTACTGAAATGGTTGTGAAAGTTGAAACTGTCCTTAATAAATTGTTTGATTACTATGAGGAAGAATATCATAAAGAAAACGGTAGTTTTAGTGATTAAATTGAAATGCAAGAGATAAAAATGATGATGATGTTTCTGGGGTTTCCATAACAATGACAGGTGAGTTTTTAGAACAAGTGAGAGAAGATAAGGAAAAGCACAATAAATCAGATTTGTGTAAGTATTTGGGTGATGCGTTAGTGAAAGAAGTTGACCCATTTGACATTTTGAATTGGTGGAAGGCAAATTCTTCCAAATATCCTATTCTTTCGTTAATGGCTAGAGATGTTTTGGTTGTTCCTGTGTCCACTGTGTCAAGTGAATCTACTTTTAGCACTAGTAGAAGAATTTTGGATCCCTATAGAAGTTCTGTAAGGCCTAAAACTGTTGAGGCACTTGTTTGTGCTCAAAATTGGCTAAGATCAAGCGAAAAGACATTCAATCTACAAGATGTCATTACAGACTTAGAGTCATTTGAAGAAGTTGCTAGTGGTGAGTCAAATTGGCCTTTTATTTTTGATTTACTGCTATTATTATTTGATTTATGTGTTTGATCTATTCATTTTTTTTCGTATGTATGCAGAATTTGTAAATTTGAATGTGGAAGATAATTTGGATGGTTGGTAGCTATGAATAGAGGAATGGAATTTGAAGAAAACAATGGTTGCTTGCTAGAATTTTATCAATTTTAATGTATTGTTGTTGGAATTTTTCCAGTTTTAATGTATTACTTGCTGGAATTTGCTAGACTGTTTTAAACTAAATGTTTGCTACAATTAGTTTGTATTTTTGTTGGACTTGTTTGCTGGAATTTAGTTTGTGTATTCTTGTTGGATTGTGTTTGCTGGATTTTAGTTTGAATTCTTCCTAGATTATGTTGGACTGTTGGAGTTTAATATGCTGAAGTTAATTTAATATGTTGTATTCTTGTTGGATTCTTGCTGGAATTTAATTTGCTGAAGTTGATGAACTGTTGAATTTTAATTTGATATTGCAGAGAAGTTGCTAGAATTTCAGTTTATAGTAATTTGTAATGTTTTTAATTTTAAGGACTATTTTGTATTTTGTAACGATGGTTGTCTTCTATGATTTTAGGACTGTTTTGTAATGTTTTTGAATTTAGGACTGATTTGACAATCTTTGCGGTTAAACCTCCAACTGAACCGCACCCAACTGCAAATAGTAATTGCAGATTGGTTGATTTATTTACGGTTCAGTTGCGGTTGCTGTTGACATTTTTTCAAAACCGCAATTTTCGGCTCAGTTCGGTTTGGTTTTGCTCCTCCGACCGCACCGAACCGAACCGCATTCACCCATAATAGATACTAACTTGGGGTTGGACCGGGTCTGAAAAACCGTATGATTAAACCAGTAAATGAAAGCCACCAAATGTCCCAACTGGGAATGAATTACCCAGTTCGAGCCAAACTGGTGGGTGATCTAGCCGCTGTAGGACCTTTGGTGGAATGCTTGGATGATGAGGACATGGCCTCATCATTGAACTAAGATAGGAGAGGTCATCAACGTACAAGCCCGGGGATAGAGACACCCAATACTGGGTGAAGTCTTTCATTTTAGAGAGAAAGAAGGGGGGAGGGTGTTGGTGTTGTGAGGAGTGTTCAAAGGCTATGGAATGCTATTTTAGAGAGGAGTGAGCAAGGTGTGTGTAATACTAGTGTAGACGCATGCTACGCATTTGTAGATGTACGTATATTACACGATTAGTATGTTGAATCTTTTTAGCAAACAAGTCGTTACTTAATATGGTACAACTAGGGCATCTAATGCCTCGTTTCGTTTCATAGTAATTTTTCCTTTTTTTCCTTCTTCAGGTTTAAAGTTGTGAACATTTTGTGTGGAAAAACTAACCAAATCCAAAAAACGAAATATATTTGTACGAGATTATGTGGCAATACAAATTTCAAACATAATTATTGTATATGATTCAAGAAGTTATGATATAAAAATTTACAAATTTTTATTGTTTGTATAATATTGACACGTCATTTTATAAAAAAATATTTTTTGTAAATTAAATTTACCACTTGCGAAAAAGTTTGATAATGATGTTATTATATTAATTACTAGTTAAATATTTCTTACATTATCCCAACAACTTGGTCTCTACATTTAATATGAAATTTGAACATTCAAATTTTGGATGATGGCTAATATAATTTAAGAAGTAATTAACTTCAAAAACAAATACTTTGGTTAAGTTTCAGGAGTAGGAAGATTCGAACCCATAATCTCCTATTTGTGAGGATAAATTCTGGCATACTAGACTACTCCTAGAAAGTTTTTAAAAAAATAAACAAAAAAATCAACTTTAGCGGCCAAAAAAATATATTTCTAAATATCAGACTTTAGTTGTTGTAGTCAATTAAACCATCGACAGGACAAAATCTGTTGTGTAATGCTCGTCACTAAACCTTTTCTAATGGAAATCTTCTTTCATCGTTATTTAGCAAGTTATTTAGCAAGGTCAATTGTTTTGCTATTTAAATCCTTCGAAGGGGCCAGCTTTGGAGGGACAATTATACCGGAATTAATAATAGTTCCATCTCTATTTAGCAAAGGAAATACCTCCGCTAATAGTGTTCCAAATCCGTCGAAAGGTGATAAACAATTCCACAGCTAATGGCATTTTTATTAAATTAAAAAAATGTAGTATTTCATTAATAATCGATTGTAAACTTAATAAATTAGAAGAATAATTAATTATTACATAGATTTATTTATTTGCTTTATCACTATTTTTTTTTTCATCCACAATTCACAGGTAAGGAGGGGTAGCTTCTTTTTAAAGAATTAGCTAATATTATTTTCAAGATAAAAATATGTGAATACAAATAGTAAGTAAAAGTTAGTAACAAAATCAATTATTTATGTTAGTGATGATAGTGCAATAGATACTAGTGATAAGGGTTGCAGTTTATTTTCTTTTGCTATAAAATGTTCACTGATGTATATATATAGATGGACTCCTAATATTGTAACCAAGCCAAAATTAACATAGTATCAAGCGTAGGTTGATCCAACCCTAATCTTTTTTAAGCTAGCCCTATCTCTACCCATACCACTGCCTCCCTCATCATCACATGCAGCCACCGTCGTACACCATGTCTGACACCTCCAGCCCCGACAACACCTTGGCAACCCCCCACCGAGACCCTCACAACTACCATGACAACCCTGGCCATGACACCCACCACCACCACAACCCCTTCTGTTATTAAACCACACCATAATATTACCCTGAAACACAACCAAGACAACTACTTTCTCTAGAAGACATAGCGTATACCTTATTTATGTCACGCCCCGGATCCCGAAAACTCAGTACATGAACCATTTCACAACACATTACCATAAAGAAAGGAGGTTTATTTAATTACAGGCACCATTTAGGTTACTTTACACACAATTTCTTCTAATGTTCACACAATATTATTAACCTACTAGGGTTCATATACAATATTTACATAACTGTGCCCAAAGAGGCCAGACTTCATCCTTATAATACTTGCGCCATCATACGCCAACATACCACTAAGCCCAAGGTTCACTCAGACTTTGACAATGCTTTCACCAACTTCTTATTATATTGTGCGATGAGGGTTGCTTCCTGTTTCCTTATCTACTTGGTTCCGAACAAATATATAAATAAAAATAGACGATTAGATTATTTCCTGGGTAAAAGTAGCCCACTTTTTGATAAAAAAAAAGAATTTTATCGGATTATTGGATACCAAAAAAAAATCAGGTAACACTTTAAAATCATAAAAATACCCTTTTAGAAACAATCACATATTTTTTATTTGTTTCGTAGTAGTTGTTTGCTCAATATGCCATCACTTTTTAACTTTTCACATTGCCGCATCACGCCTAGTTTCACGTCGGTTCATGTCTCGCACCTTATCATGATTGTTCACGTCACACAGACACGTTCACATCAAGACCTTATTCGCAAAGTTCACGACACTTTGAACACATCACGTTGTCCTTCACTGTCCACATTATCGCGTACTATATGCATTATTACACGCATCACAACACTTCACACTTAGACACGTTGAGACCTAAATGACTGGTTGGGGAAAGCACTTCACAAACTCGGAAATCCACCTTCCGAGACTATATGAAGAAACATTTTTACAATTTGATACTCCTCCACAACTGAAGCCGGGCATACCGTGCCGAATGCACCGGGTGTTATTTGCAAATCACAATTTCATAAGGGTGGCTCACGCGGCCTTTATTTCAATTTTTAAACACTCATTTTTCCCAACTTGCATTCTCACCCATATACCACGCAATTTACGTATACACCACACGTCTTGCACACACCGCAATTTCACAGTTTCGCATCTCTTTTCACTTTATAAATTCTTATTCACGCGTTCAGTTATCACGATATGCACGTTTCACATACAAGCCATCACAATCGCATATGGTTCGTTTCATATATTCTTTTATTGATTTAACACAGTTGTTTACACATAAATGCATGCCACGCAATGCCCTATTATTCACTAATCCTCACTCATCTTATTGTTTGTCTTGAATAAGTTCTTCCGCCTTAGGTCTCAAGCCCTAGTTCATCTCACTCATCACACCATACAACGAACTGATATTACTAGAACTACCTTCAATATTTATTGAAAAAGTAAATGTTTTATTTTAAGTTTGGAGAGGAAGGAAAGAAGGATTTCAAGTTCAAAACTTCAAATTACATAAAGAAAAAAGGCTTCCAAACCATTTATTAATTTTCACCTTCATTTTTGTTATTTTTGGTTTCCAATAAAACAAGCACTCCACGCCATATACCCTAATAAGTCCATTCTTCAGGTAAGCAAACATCTGGAGGAAGCTGATCTTCCTTTTCCGCAACCACCCCACAAGCTTCGATATTCTCCAGCTGCTTGTTTCTAGCACCTGCATAAAGAAAATGTATATTAACTATTTGAATATCTCATCAGAGAATACGAAATCTAGTAATATAGTATAATGGATAAATAATTAATTAGCCTTTTTGGTCTTGTTCCTCGACAAATTTTATGAAAAAATTATTTTCGAGGACTTCTCCAGAAATAGAAAACATACTTTTTGGTTTTGATGAAAAATAAGTTGCACATTTACGAGTATATAATTTAATATCGCCCTCTTATGTCTCAAACTTTTCATGAAATAAGCGCAGATCAACTAGTGGAGTGGTTCTCATTTTCTAAAAATTAAAAAAGAAGATGTTAACTGATGAAATACACACAAAATATTCAGAAATTTTGATATCACGAAAGAACATATTCAGACGAGAAGACTATCAGAATTGTAAACCAGCTAACAAGAGTGAATCATGAAAAGAAAATTCACTATCAAAGGTCCAAATTAATTAAATATGTAAATTCTGTCCTAATCTTTTCTTTTTTCCTTTCAGTTATAGTCATTAGTAGCAATCTAAACTTTTCTTGTGACTAGATGGGTATCACATGCGTTGCACGTGGCATTTTTCAAGATATTAGGCGGTGAGTAGATGCTTTATACGTTGTATTTTAATATACAGTTTTATTTTTAAAAAAAAATTAC
>MKEJ01012787.1:0-19985 GCA_001753735.1 Embelia ribes
AAATAAATTGAAATATTGATATAAGCCTTTAAATGCAGCCAATCACCTCTTATCAAATTTATTTTTATTTAGAAAATATGAAAAAATAGAGAAAGAGAGATGGGGTTCGTTTGATAAACAAGTCAAATTTGAACATATCCTAGTTCTGCTCCTTAAGAGCCCAAGCTCATTTGATTGATTTTATAATATATAGAGAGAGATATCATAAAGAGTAAGTCTACATCCATAGACATATATATTTTATATTTAATATAGTAAATTTTAAATAATTGGCATACTATTTTATTAGTATAATTATTTAACAATTTTAACGTTTAATAGTGACAATATTATGCATTTTTTCATTAGTAATTATCTTTCACCTTATGTTAATAGATAAAATTAAGTCAAAAAAGTAATATTTTCTTTAAAAAATGAAACTGAAAAGTTATGTAGACATTTTATCTGTCATATATAGCATATCAAGCGTAAGTTGTAATTTGAATTTAACTTCATAACACATCCTACTTATATAGGCTTTTTAAAAATATTTGAATTTTCAATTCAATAACTGATAGGTAGGAATATAAAGTAATTAAACGTTCATTAACAAAATCAGGCTTGGAGTCAACTTAGTTTGGCTTCATTCATTTATAAACAAGTCAAGCCTAAATAAAAAAAATAAGGCTCGTTAAGCAAATAAGCCAAATACGAACAATGCTCATGACTCGGCTTAGATTGGCTCGACTAGGTTCATTTGTAACCCTAACGGAGGGAGTGAATGATTATATAACGGTTGTACATGAGAATTCATAATCCCATATATTATCAATCAAATCTCGAGCATGTTAGTCCATGTGCGACTAAAAGTGTGTCGTTAGTTATAAATGATATTCCTCGACATGGTGTTCCACTGGACTTCTGAGCAAAAATATTTGCACAGAAATTTGCCTTTATCGTGGAAAATGAAGTAACTTAAAACTATTTAAGTCGCTCCATAATTTAACATGAAACAATCTTACATTGTATTACTCTGAAGAATACCAAATTTAGCACGAGGATTTTACGCTGAAGAACCTATCCTCTAACGTCCTAAAAAATAAAATTTTGTCATACCCTCATTTAATATATGTCAATTTTGGAAGATAAGTCAATTATACATATAGAGGCAGCTAAAAACAAACAGAAACAACAAATTTAGTCCAACCAGTTGTTGCGCTCTACACTTAAATAAGAAAAAAGATAAAGCATATTCTCCAAATCTCGATAAATCATCCATCAAATATTATAATTCAAGTGAAATTTCTACGATCACGTTAGTACTTGATATGTCCATATTGCACAATTTTGTAAACTAGTTCAACCCCCGAGAGAGATCATGACCTTAAAAGAAATAATCAGGTTTCATTTTGTTTTAGTAAAAGTTTAATATTACAAAGAATTATCACGCCTATGGTTGGTTTCCCTATAGTCAACCGAGTGAAAAAAAAAATAATTTAGTCATAGTCGCTTAATGCTTTTGTACTCGCTAATTCAATTTTAAGAATAATTCACAGTTAGAATGCTTAATTTAAAAAATAAAAAATAAAAGAAAGAATTCAATTTTTTTTTCATAAATCGTTGACCTTTTATTTGGAAAAGGAAAACCAAAATTTCCTTAGCCGAAATAATAATCTTAAGCCATTGGGCAAATCGGACAATACTACCCCAAAATTGAAGAAAACAATGTGGAGGTCGCATTTTGTCTTCTCCCGTGGAGATCTAACGGACAGCTTATGGGATAGAAGAACATGTTTGTTCGCGGTTAATATGAATGATGCGACAAAAGCTAGGTATTCCAGTTTCAGCGCCAATGGCAGAATTTGGTGGAATTTGAGGTTCAAGAATAAAATGTTTTAATACCATCCTAAAGTTAAAAGTACCAAAAGACTGGAAATTTTTTCTTATTTATTCTGTACAATGGAAAATTTTTCTTATTTATTCTGTAGCAATGTTACTTGGAATATACATATATGTAGTTGAGCTATGATAAGGAAGGATGGAGATAAGACATATTCTCCGGATCATTTTAATATAACTCACCAAATATCTTAATTCTAGTCAAATCTCATTATCACTTTATTAGTACAAATTATTTACCAACTGAAGCTTATTGACTCAAAATGCAAGTTATCCACAGAGCCAGATGAGCATATTTTTGCAACTTCATGTCTCAATTTCTTGGGCCCAGAGGCAAGTACTCCTACACTTGATTCTGTATGCTCCAACAAAATTCCTGCATAATTATCATTTTTCACAATTACTTCTCTAAGAAAAAAAAGTAAATGATACTTCTTCTCAATTTAAACCTCAAATGTTCAACTTACAGTACTAATTTTCCTTTTTAAATAAAATACATGTGCTACTCTTTATTAAAATAATAATAAAAAGAAGAAGAAGAAGTATACCGTGCTTTCTATTCCTTGGTTTTAACGTTAAGTAATTGCCAAGTGACTTACTTTTTAAATTGGGCCGTTCTCCATAATGCACGGTGGTGCTCTGAACAATCGACTCTCGAGGGAGGCTCTCCAACTCGATATTCGTATTATAATACCATGATCCAGGTGAGGCGACATCCTCAGAATTGTTTGTTTGATTAATTTCCTTTTGATTTTCCCTCTTGTTCCAATAAAATCCAGCACTAGCTGCGATAGCTATGGATATGCAAATAAGCAACACATTTAGAGCAACTCTAGAAGTGGACGAGTATTTTAGGTCTGTGTCATGGTCAATTGGATATATGTAATACCTAGTCAAAATACCCATAAAGAGAAGAAAAATCACAAATGATGAGGAGATAATTAAGCCGAGCCAAAGCCAAGAGTTGGGCCCAAGTATTGGGGAAATGGGCTCGTCATTCAGGTTGGGCATGAACCATTTGGTTTGGATCGGGTTCTCATCATGGTTTTTGGGGTTGTTTCCTCGTGTGACATAGGCTTCGATTTTGAGATTCAAGGCGGACATTTCAGAGGCGGTGGTCGAGATGGGGAGGAGCAGGTCGAGCATTGCGATATCTGAGGAGGATCTAAACGCAGTTATTAGAATAATTTTAGGGGTGTTGAATTTTAGGGATTGGTTAATGAATAGTAGTTCCCTAATTATGGAGATGAAAGGAGTTATGCCGCTACCTCCACTCACCATCACAAGTGTGTCATGCCTGCAATCATAAAATTTTTATTAGTTGACAAGAAAATAGACCATGTAATATTTATGGACTATAATCTTAAGTTGATAACAAGTTTTTCACCTTAACGACTACTATTTTATTTCCTTGTTTTCTCTTTGTCTAGGTTACTTCAAAACTCAAAGGATAAGTATCTAGTTACATTCTCAGAATTCCTATTTGGTTGTACCTAAAAGACGAGGCAGCTAATTTTTGTTCATTTTGTCGTCCAGGCTGAGAAAATAATTTCATTATGTATGTAACATATATAGTAATGTTTGGTAAATGTCCGAATAAGTGGGCAATGCTCTAATAATAAAATGCCACAATATTCAAACATATAGGTTTTAGTAACTTTTTTACTTAAAGACACGCTAACAAAAAGTTCATTTAAATGCACTGGACAAACAAGTCCTTGGTTGAAGTCGTATAGTGAAACCTTTGTTCTTTATATATTCCTGTATTTTCTCAATGTTACCTAGTCAAAACTCAAGTTTAGAGGCCCCAAATTCCAGTAAATCTCGAGTTTTTAACAAGCTTGAGTGTATGCGATGCTCTACTACGAGTGAGCATTACTGTGATTTTTTTTCTTTTGATGTAATGGAAATTAACAAAGGACACAAGCTTAGTACCTTAAAAAGTCTGTTGAAGAGGGTCCATAAGGGCCTTCAACAGACACATCAAGATGATCAACGGAAGGTGACGAGACCATTTGGTAGAGCTTCTTGGTCCAACTTCCTTCACCCTTAATGGTAACACTAAGCGTCTCGGGCTCAAGGCTACTGCTTGAGGTTATGGTAAATGGGTGCCATTGTTGTTTTGAAATGCTCGACACATTGATGAACATTATGCTTGTAGGGTTGTAAATCAATCCTGGACAATTGTAAACAAAGTTATACTTTTGCTAAAAGTTATTTATATTGAAAGCACAAAAGGTTGGGCACAATGACAATGATAAACTTTGCAACTAAGTAGAACAGGGTTGAAAGTGTAAAATTAAATACTAGAATTTAATTTTGCTTAAAACCACGTATAAGTCAAACTGTGCTTATTAGTTTAATTTTGAGAGACAATCAATGTGTAAGTTTTTCCTTTTTATGGTAGGGACTGGATAATTGTTAACTCATCATGAATTTAAATTTTGATATGTTTAAATTCAACCATGGTAGCTTATCAATCATTTAAATCGAGCAATCTAAAAAACCGCATACTCAAACTCTAATGAGATCCACTAGAAAATCGCGTACTCAAGTTCTAGTATGATTGCCAATTGAGACTATATCTAGCACTAGTTACCTTTGGTCTTTGAGAAGTTGAGTTCCAAAGTCTCACAAGGCAAAACCCGGGTGGAAACAAGTTGAGCTCTCTTTCGGGATTGCAAAAACCGAAGGAACCGATCCACCATAAAGAGGTAGAAACCGGGAAGTACTATACACGCATAAGAGATGCCCACATGGAATACAAAGAAGACAATGAACAATATGTACAAGTGATGTGTGTAGTAAAACAGCTCAAACATCTTTCGACGGATCCAAGGTAAGGTTGTCACCCACAGAGCCAGGCCCGACAGAAGTGCCAGCTCGCCGGGTATGTGGGGTACTCCGGTTGCCTCCCATTTCACAATCTGCAAAATGATTTAAAGTGATGAAAGAATGAATATTTGCTGATTTTTTCTTGAATGAAAGTAGAAATTTATGGAAATGGCTAAAAATGTGCACAATATGACAAGTTAAACGTGTAAATATCCCACTTGCCATTGGTATTAGTAATTTCTAATCCAAGGGCCCACCTCAACTTTTGAAAACTTACCCCCCGTAGTTTTTTCAAATTATACATACATCCTGCTTTACTAGCTTGCATTACATATCACCCCTCTAGCAGGCCTTCAACTTAAACCGAACGGAGGGTCGGGCCAAGACAGGCCCGCTGTCCTTGGGCTCGTCTACACCACTACCTGTCATTGGCAGATCGAGAAGGGTGCAGGGGTGGCCACTGCCCTCTGGATCTTTGAAAATTCATCATATAAAGTACGAATTTTTTTAAGCCTACTATTTGCCCGTGATTTTTTTTTTTTTTGCCCATTTCATAGATTAAGTAATTAAAAATTCTTTTGTCAACCACTACGGCAAGTATACCCTGATATAGATTCTTTGCTATTGGATTTCTCCCATTTTTCATCAACACTTGGTCAACATCATCAAGAAATAAGTCAACGGGCTTTATCTTTAAGACTTAACAAGTGCTTTGAAAGACTTTTTCCCTTTTCTCTCCGGCAAATATAGAGCTTTAGGCCCAATGCAATTGGAATGGAAAAGAGTTTATAAAGCTTCTCCCAGCCAAAAAAAATAAATATAAAAAGCGAAAGAAAGTAATATAAAAATTTGTATCGATTTACACGTTGAAATAATCTTTATGTTAATGAGTATGAAGTTTCCAGTTTGGATAGCAATGTAGATTGGGATTGCTACCAATAAGTGACGACGGACACTAAAATTTTTATTAAAGAAGTATTACGAGAATTTAGATGATATCCAAGTAATTACCTTCGATAATTGATCAGTGGAAGCCCAAAAGACAATGAAACAAACACCATGAACCGTGAAGAATGTCATGACTATGTGACCGAGACATATATGGTACTTTATGCTAGCCTCCGAGGTTAAGCCAAACAGTGGTAGCACCGAAGAGCCACGAGTCACTGGGTAAAACAGGAAGGCCAGGACTATTTTCCCTGCCAGACCTAGACATAGAGCTACACTATATAATTTTTCTTCCCACCTGAAAAATTTAATAAAATGGAAAACAAAAGCTCCTATGATTTTTTGTTATAAAATTATGTAAAGTTAACCATCCAAACTCATTTTGATCATCGAGGAGTTTTAAGCCCAATGAGCGTGATTGGAATTGATCTCGAGTAATTTACGCAAATTAATCTTTAAAGTTGATTGTACTGAGTCCAGATCCTCTATCAGCTTCTATATGTTCCCTTATATGCCCTTTTGTATTTTTTATCCCAAAATTCTTAATAAATTAATTTACCGCATGTGAAATTATTCTGAATACAATTACACATCAAGAAATTAAGAAAACTTAACATTATTTAGCAATTTAACCTTCAATTTTAGTATTTGTACTAAACGGAACTATGAAGTCGAAGCATAGAAAATTGTATAATAACAATAATGAATGATTGTTTTTTCGTAATTAAAAGATATGTAATAATATTAGAAGTTATTACATGTCATAAATTAATTTGTTAAGTACCAAGGGAACAAAAAAAGGGGAGCTAATAGAAAGGGTTAGAGGATCTGCACTCGCTCAAAATTTAGTGTTAGTTCAAAAGTTTCTACACTTTTATTCATTGGCTAAATTCGAATCCTCAAGCCCAATAAGTGAATACAAAGGAAGTTAGAACATAATTTTAAACAAGCTTATGTGACTCTAACTCGCAACAGTAGGCCTTATTTTATAACACACATTAATGTATTCAAATGTCGGAATGGGATAATAGCTTTAACAGTAGGGTGTATTTACTTTTCAAAAAAGGCTCATTTAAAAAAGACCAGCTAATGTTAATTTAAAAATATTTTTCAACTTTGTAAGAACGAGAGAAAAGATGTATTTTCAATAGAAAAAAGTGTAATTGTCAATTTTTTGTGGGCACCATCAGTGAACAGAAATTAAGAGCCAGTTAGTTAAGGAGATAAGCATAATTGCAAAGTAGACAATATATATTAAAAGGTGTAGGATGATCAAAATTATTAGAAAAATAACGAACCAAATAGCAGATTTTAAACAACTCATCCGTAATCTTTTTTTTTTTTTTAATCTTAAAAAACTCATCCGTAATCTTAATTAGGTGTAAAGTTAATGAGGGATCTTATAGAATTTTGATGCAAAATAGGTGCTTGCAAAGGATTTAAAATGAAACGTGTATTAGAAAATATATTAATAATTTTCGCTAGCTAGAAATAAGAAAAAAATTATATTTATGTTTACAAATTCGTACAGAAATGTTGGATGATGATTATATTTGATGCAGAAATACTTATGGGACCTACAATTGACATACATGCAATGAATGGGAATATTTCTTACATTTTCTTCCCATTCTTTGCATTTGTTTGGTGGTTAGTCTCATTTAAGTTGACCCGCAGGTAATTGGAGAAAGACCAAACCAAAAGAGCAATGAACGTCACAAAGAAAACTAGCTCTGTCCTTGTAACAATCCCTAATCCTTTCATTATCATAGGCCTCTTCAATATTGCCAATTTCTCATGTTTTTTCCAATTGCTGTTCAATAAAATGGAAATTCAAAATTAGAAAAACTAATAAGAAATAAAAAAAGCTTAATGAGGGTTTCAGTGTTTTGGTAAAGAAAAATAGAATACAAAGCAATTAGTTTTTGCAATAACCGGAATACATTTGTAGAAATCAAATGAATAGTTTTCTTATCGGAATTATAGCTCAAGTATTCATCAGTTTTTCAAGTTATTGCATGTTAATGATTAAAAAAATTCCAGTAGCAAAACGAAGCGTGTTACCAAGTCGAACATTATAAAAAAATAGTGCTCAAGCTTAGCCTTATTATGAATATAATTTATTTGATCAAATCAAATTTAAGAAAAGACTAAATCAACTTTGTATCCATCTATATATTGGTGGTATATTTTTAATTAATGTATCCAATACTGAGAAAATATCATAACGTTGCAGATTTATTTACCTCCCAATATTATTGGAAATGTATATTTTTCCCAACTGAAGATATATTGAACCCAAGACAGCAATGAACAGCACTGGAAAGGTGAATAGTAGAATGTAAGCACCTGTCATAAATTCAAAAGCATAAGAGCTCTTTCTCATTTAACTTTTAAATTTGACTTTTTAAAAAGTTATTTCTTCTACAAAATTCAATAGTTTCATATGCGTCACATCAATTTTTCTAAATAATTTATGATATCTCTAACAACCGTATCAGAAGACACTTTTACTGTAACAATTAATTAACCAGATTTTAATCTTCCCTTATGCAAATTAATCGTGTGGCAAGCATATACTAATAAGCATTTTGCAAGTGTAGCATGATCATATTATTTTGGAAAAATATTTTGAATAATAATAATAACCTCTAAAAATGCCGGGGCCAGCCTATCTATCTATCAAGCTAGATAGCTAGAAATCTACCTACCTAGCTAGTTATCTATATGTACGAGTTTATTTTATATAATAAATTAGGGCAACTTATATGTTTCCCCCATGGGATTTCTGAAAATTTCAGATTACCTCTTGAGGTTTCAGAAATTACACGTTTCCCTCACTTATAGTCCAAGTTACCCTTACTTAATTTCCTAATTTTATTAATTTAGAACTTGATATTAAATAATTTTAGAGAAAAATCACCACTGCAATAAAAGTATATTAAATTTGTAAGCAATAACTTTTTTAACAAAAAATTATACAAAAGACACTATTTAAGAAATATTTTAGTAAAGTTTTGAATTACATATTATAAATGATTTTACTTTCACTTTGATTCTCGAAATTTTGAGAATAAAATATAATGGCTACCAAACTTCATGAGAGAGAGTATAATTTCAGAAATCTTAGAGGGGATGTGAAATTATCCGAAACCTTGTGGGGGCAAAGTTTAAATTACCCAATAAATTATTCAACCATCTTTGTGTTGCAATGGAGTAAACATAGTTGGACGAAAGGGGTTAGCTGCAGTTTGATTGGCAATTTCTATTCTTGGCATCTATACCATTAATTTTAAAACTATAAAATAAGCTAAAATTAGATAGATTTTTTTAAATTAAATTTTGGTATAAGACTCATATATTTAATTATGGCTACTAATTTTAAAATTAGTTGCCATAAATTGATAAGCAGGAATTATCGATCACCAACTACCCCGCACCCCCGGCCCATTTCAATATATTGGAGCTTAATTTTGAAATACTTCTAGTGAACTTTTAAAAAAAAAAAAGCTGAGACTTCTAATCATGGGCTGACCTATGTGGGATGGAGCTCTATTGCCCTAGGTCTAAAAATTTATTTTTCCCACCACAAATAATTAGTATGAATCATTTTTCGTAACATCCAAAAGTTATTGTTGCACTAAACTTTTTAAATATCTACTCATTTTAAAATTCTTAAAATTACAACTACTAATCTTCACAATTAGTAAGTATAAGAATTGGACAAAGCTTAAAATACAAATCAATCAAAACTTGAAAAGTTTTTTTTTTAATTTTTGTATAAAATTATGTATCAGTCAAATTGCTACAATTATTTGTAAACTGAGAGGGCATCTCCAATCCATATATGTAAATATTATTTTATAAACTTTTATAGAAAAGAAAATATGGGCATAACTTATTTTGTCCAGAGGGCTTGAGTTCATGTTCAGTATCGCGTGATTGCATTTTGACTTTTGAATTAACAAAATGTTATTGCACACTTATTTTGGATATTTAATTATTGAAATTCCAGTAAACTATCACTAATACTCGTTACAATAAAATAAGAATGAAAATAAATAATAATTTTTTTGAAGGATAAATAAATAATATTTTATAGTTTCAAATCTCGTCTATGTCAATTCAAAACTTGAAATTTTGATTGTTCTATAAAATTGCGTGCCAATCAAGCTGTAATAATAATTTATTGACGAAGGAAATATTTGTTTTGCTCATATGAAAGAAAAAATAGGATGAAGTGGGTTGCCTTGGTAGTACAGTTACTAGAAAATTCAGTTTGAAATGGGAAATTTATTTTCCCTAGAAGCCATTTCTAAATGGGAACTATGTGTTTTTTAAACTTTTATTAGAAACTTAATTTCAAAAAATTTCCTTAAAATGAAGAAACTAGAAAAGAAATATAAAATAAATTATTTTTATATGGTAGTTATATTGTTTTCGTATAATTTAAAGTATTTTACTTGAATTTATGTGAAAATAATTGTAATTACATATAATTTTCCATATACATAATTAATATTCTTGTAGATCAACATATACTATAATTTAATTAATAATATCAGTATTTCTCGTTGCCCCTATTTTTAATGCTTCGTTTCATATTTTTATTTCCCGTAACAATTCCCACTTTTGTTTCTTACTTCGCCAACTATGCTTGGCAGAAATAATTTTTCAACAATCAATTTGAGGCAGTCGAGTAACAATTAACTTGCATTTTATTTCATATGTTCCTTATTTTATATTAAAAAATTTATATTTTATCCCCCATAGACTGCTCTCATTTACTATTTTTTTCATTATATCTACAAAACTGATAGCTTGTAATAACTCATATAATGTGACTTGAGTTAAAATATACTAAATGTCTGATAGATCTAATTATAATTAAAATTAACAACGTAAAGATGATTGAAACAATGTCAAATATGTAATTCCGATATTATAGGTTGCAGTTTAAATTTCATCAAGTCACAATGAGTATTTATACAAAATTTTACAATATTCAACGGCTACAGAATATGCATATTTTCACATAATGTACAGACTTTGCCCTCTTGATAAAAGTTATATGCCCCCTCCGGCTTCGAAGAGTATTCTTACCAGCATTTCTCATTTTATTTTCTAAAAATTTATTTTTTCCAATAGAAATCCAAATTTTAAAAATTATTCACACCAATATTTCCTTAAAATTTGTAAAAAGTTCTTACAATATTATATATCATATAATAAAATACAAAAATATATTTTTCCAAATATTAACTTTTAATAGCTTTTGTGAAAAAAATTATTTTTTTAATAGAAAAATTGTGAATAGTAATTTTTTTTATTGAGAAATTTATTATAGCATTTCTTAAAAGTTCTCTTAAAATTGAGAAATATATAAACATTGGTGTGATACATTTCTCTCCTCTAATTTTTTATTTGAAAATTTTAAAAAGAAGAAATTTTGATTTAGAAATACTGGTGGGAATGTTGGAGGTGAAGTGAAGGAAAGGCAATAGAGGTGGTGCAAAAATTGTATCGTCAGGGAAGGGAAGGGAAGGGAAGGGAAGGGAAGGGAACTGAAATTGTAAAATAATTTAATTTCAACCGCAGGATCAAAATATTCACTTAATTTCTCTTCCGTCCACTCTACTCCTAATTAATTTTGTCTGTCCTTTTCCCTCCCCTCCCAATTTAACTAGGGTTGTTCATTATACCCACATTTTTGTAGGTCTACCCGTTGGTCGCCCCGCATTAGGATCGTACTGCACTGCCCCAGCAGTTGTGCAGGGAGGGCCGAGGTATGAGTATCATACTCGCGACCCGCTCCGCAGACTAGCAGGCTATTAACCATAGGTAAGTCGACTTAAGTCTGACTTACCATAGAGGTAAGTCGATTAATATTTCCCAATTATAAAAAATTAAGCCCTTTTACTTCATACTAAAAGCAATTACCTTAATTTCTAAAAGTTGGTTGACTTACCTGGGAGTTACGTCCACTACCCTCACCCAATTATGTAAAATTATACAATATATATTGTACCTAAGCTAAAGTATAGTTAAAATAATTTAGTACACATAAATAGTGATAAATTTGTTAGCCAAATTGATTGCCCCAACCTAATTGGTTAATAAATTTAGACAGCGACTCTGCCGTGTATGATTTAATTTTTAACTTGAGTAGCACTTATTTAGCTACTCTACTGGAAATGCTGTAAGTCACTGACTTTGTAGTTAAGTGGGGATAACCAGCAAGCAGGGTGCGGAGCGGGTAGATCCGCCGGGTGACCAAGAGAGAGAGAGAGAAGGGGAGAGAGAGAGAGAGAGAGACCTGTAGAGGCTGGTCGACTTGGGAGAGGAGATCTGAGGAGTGACGTGGCAATAGGCTTAGCAGAGCCGATAGAGCCGTCTCTGAGTGCTTCGGGTGGATCCTTCTCATCAATCCCATCGCCGCCTCACACACACACACACAGAGAGAGAGAGAGAGTCACAGAGAGAGAGAGAGAGCGCTTCTTTCTTGATTTCTTCAGTCGCGGGAACCGTACACGTCCACATGGTAAGTTTCAGTCTTTTGTAAACTGGAGCCCCTGGGTTTAATGATAATTGCAGATCCACTCAGACCCTGGCTTTGCTGATAAAGAGTTACTTTTACGTGTCAAAAATTATACAATTTTAAAATATATATATATATATATATTTCATATATTGATTGATTGATGTGCTTATTTTATTTTTAAATAGAAAATTTATGAATAGTAATTTTTTAGCAGATAAATTTACTGTAGCCTTTTGATAAATTTTTCTAAAAATGAAAAGATTGATGTGCAGATTTCTCACTACAATTTCTCATTGGATAAATTAAATGGGTTATAAAACCTCCTTTCTAGAGGGGGTGTGAATGCCATAAGGTTTGTTTGGTTCCACATTTTAACCAAATAAATAAGTTTATTTATAATTAAAAAAAAACTGCATGCATTCGATTTAATTTTTTAATTTATTTAAATCAAAACAGAAAATAAGTCAATTTAATAGTTAAGCATTCAAATGATATCCAATTTTTAAATAAGAAGCAAAAAATATGCATTCTATAAATTGCAGCTAAACAAATCCTAAAATAAACAATTGAGGGACTTGAATGGATGAGATTGCTCCAAAAATACCAAATAATATTAATTCTAGAATTTTGGGGGATAAAAAATAGGCTTCCAGAGGTGAAAGTGAGTGGTTAGATGATACAATTCTACTCTTTTAGTATCAATCTTAACTTTTTATAGATTTTTCATCGTTGAAAAAATTACACATGCTCACTCAAATGCAATATTATTTTGAGCCTGTTGAATCTGATAATTAATAGCTTGGTTTCTTTATATTGGAAAATTGACTCAAAATTCGAATGCATATGGAGTTTTGGAATTATAATTGATAACAGAAAGTTTCATAAATTCTTTTGGACGAAGCAGAAGTCAAATTCGAACTTGGTGCGTAAAACAACAGTTGGCAATTGACCGCTTGTGACCTGTATGATCAATTGGAGCTCTAACTGATCAGTCAAGAGTTGTATAATCGATTGGAGCTCTGATTGATCAGGCAAGGGTTATACGATCAATCGACCAGGTCTGATTAAAGAAAGTTTATTATGTTTGACTTAATATTTGATGGAGATTTATATAAATATGCATAGAGACTCACAAAGGGTTAACTTTGTGAAGATTTTTTCCATGATAGCTTTACTTCACTTGGTTGGGGGATTGTTCCATGTTTAGGGTGTACATTCTCTTGGATTCTCATAATGAGTAATTTAAGGGGTTTCTCTCATAGACTCAACCTTCTGGTCCATGGAAAATAGGTGTGTAATAAGAATATTATAAGAAAAAATCATAATAAGCTGGAAAGTGGTTCAAATTAATTATTTTGGATCAAAATTAATCGGGTGCTACGTAGTTCCACACGTTCAAAGAATTAGGAAATTCTTCTTGGAATGTAATGAGGATTATTTTATTGTAGCTGTAACAATTTTTATAATAAAATAATTAGATGACGCAACTCTATATAGTAGGTAAACCTCGTTAAAAAAATATTGGGTATTTTTTATTTTTCTTGCACACCTGGTTGCGATTTACTTATTTTCATTTTGACTACGTGTGTATATATATATATATATATTCTTCTTCCACATATTGTACTCTAAATGGTTTGGGGCCAATTGATCATTTTGCACTTCTCATCCCTAGTTCATTTAATTACGCTTGTTTTATTTGAAACCTTGCCTAATCCATTGAGCACTTTAGCCAAACCTGTGATATGATTATATTATGTTAAAAAAACAAACGAAAAGAATTGGTACTGATAACTCCCCATTTGATAAAAATTATCCGAAATGAAAAATATGATTCATATATTAGGAGCTGATTTATTATTTATATGGTATATGAATTATGAATATCATAACTGCACCATGTTCAATATTTTATGAATTTGATATTGATTGCATTTAAAGTCTTAATTTGAATATTTTATATGTTAAGATCATCCAAGCCTTCATTGCGAAACAATTGAAATTCAAAATGAAAAATTAAAGGAAACTGAAGCAAAAGAATATGGGGTACAGTGAAATACGTAAAACAATTGAGGTACAAGTGAAACTTAAGCAAAAAATTAATGGGGGTAAAGAGGAGCAAGTGGAACACGAGGGGATAAAATAAATTTTAAGAAAATAATAGGGAAAATTGAAAATTGCTAGCTTTCACAACACTCTTTATATGAGGAGGATTTGGTCTCTTTGATTTCTTCTAATTTGAGAAATAAAAGTTGAGAAATGCTATGGGAAATGCTCTACGTAGGAAAAAACAAAAATTTGGTTACCTGATACGAATTACTCGAAATTTGGGTTCGGATTCAGGTTGAAATTTTATTTTTTAAAAAATTTGAGTAATTTGGGTAATTACCAGAAATACCTGAATAATAAAACGACATATATATATATTACATATATATATATATATATATATATATATAAAATAAGAATTGAAAATGATTTTATATATATAATTCGGGTTCTATTCGGATAATTTGGGTTCGGGTTTTAACTTAAATTGAGATTGCTTTGGGTTCGAGTTTATTATTTATAATTTGTATAATTCGGGTTCAGAAACTTCATATTTTTTTCAGGTAATTTAGGTTCAGATAATTTTGAGTGCATATTTTATGAATTACTCGAATGCTCTCTCCTAGCTCTACATTAGTGTTTCTATTTTTCTCAATTTCTAAAAATGTTCTCAAAATGCAATTGTAGAATTTTAAATGAGAAAATCTATTATTTATGCTTTACAAAATTTATAAAAAGAATGGTATGTGCAATATTTAAAATTAAATTTCTAGTATGAGAAATAAATTTTTAGACAATGAGATTTATAAATTAAATGAGAAAAATAAATAGGAATGCTCTTATAACTTTAGAAATAGATATAAATAGATTTCGTGTGTATAGAATGTGACCATCATCAACTGCACTTTGATGATAATATACACGGACGAAGCCACGACCTTAGGGAAGGGGGCACGTGCGTCCCTTGTTTTGGGTCCGAAAGCAATAAAAATTTTATTTTTGCGTATCTATATTTTAAAACGTTGAATATATATGATATTTATTTATTGTGCCTTATTAAATAACATTAGTAGGCTTGTCCAAGATGGTTAGTGGTTAGTTCGCCTACATGTTTGAAGCATAATAGTTATTGGCTTTTCTATTTTTTAAGCTTTTTGAGTTATTTTTATATGTATATAAAAAAAAAGAATTAGCAATATTTATTGTTTGTTAACCTTGTCTGGTGTAAACTCCCATGCTATTATCGTATTAACTTTTGGACTGAAATTACAGAAGATAGATTCGTGCGCAATCACCTTTTTAACGACTTTTAAGGTCTAATTTCATATATATATATATATATATATATATATATTAATGTTTCTTTCTACAAATCTACATAACTTAGGAATGATTTGATACAAAGAATATGCATAGATACAATACGAAATCATGAAGATTTGATCAAACACAATCGGGTTTATCGAGCCGGTTCTAGTATAGGTTGTGCACTAACATGCCCCTTCAATCGCAACGGTAAGGGACGAACGTTGAGATTGTAGATCATTGAAGGAAATCGAGAAGCAATAAGAGGTTTGGTTAATCCATCCGCCAATTGATCCTTGCTAGAGAGAAACCGAACCTCAAAAGACTTATGCAACTTGATCACATACAAAATGATAATCAATCTCAATATGTTTCGAATGTGCATGAAATGCAGGAGTAGAAGTAAGGTAGGTGGCACCAATATTGTCACATCAAATAGTAAGAGCGGTGGGTAAGGAAATGTCAAGCTTTGATAGCAAGGAACGAACCCACATTAGTTCAGTTGCCGTATTTGCAACAGCACGGTACTCTACTTTGGTAGTGGAATGTGAGATAGTCGGTTGCTTTTTCGAAGACTAAGAAATTAGATTAGCACTGAGAAACACACAATAATCGGTAGTAGAATGATGATCCTCAGAGCAACGCACCCAATCTGCATCCGAGTAGGCACACAGAGCAGTAGATAAGGATTTCCGAATGAGAAGCCCATAGTGAATAATATGCTTTAGATAACGAATAATCCGTTTGATAGTCGTCCAATGATCAGTATTAGGGCGATGAAGAAACTTGCAAACACGATTCACTGCGAATGCAATGTCAAGCCTGGTGATGGATAAATACTGAAGAACACCAACTGTACTGCAAAACAGTATAGGATTCTCGAAAGTCATCCCACCAACGAGAGTCTACTTGTCTGAAGTAGACATAGGGGAGGTAACTGGCTTAGCAACTAGCATATTCATCCGCGTGAGGATAACATGGATGTAGTGTTGTTGGGTCAAGAAAAGCCCATCGGGAATATAACAGATAGTGACCCCAAGGAAAATGCAGAGGGCCAAGATCACGAATAGCAAAAGCATTATGTAGTTGAAGAATAAGACGAGAAACCGCTGCATGGGACGCTCCTGTAATAATTATACCATCCACATAGATGAGTACATAGAGACAATAGCTAGTATTACGTAAAATAAAGAGAGAAGAGTCAGATTTGCTTCCACAGAACCCAAGTGAGTACAGATGTTGGCTAAGAGACGAGTACCAAGCTCTTGGAGCCTGCTTCAAACCATATAACAACTTCTAAAGACGACAAATATGATGAGGAAAAGCAGGGTGCGTAAACCCTGGAGGTTATTGCATGTATACCTCATCATCGAGATGGCCATGTAAAAAAGCATTTTTCACGTCCAACTGTAATATTGGCCACCCAACAGAAACAGACAAAGAGAGAACAAGCCGAATAGTGATAGGTTTTACTACAGGAGCAACAATATCCACATAATCAATGCCCCCACGTTGGTGGAACCCTTTGGCAATAAGGTAGCCTTTATAGCATTCAACCGAGCCATCTGCACAACATTTTATCTTAAAGACTCATTTACACACAACAATATTTTGGTAAGGAGAAGGGGGAACAAGAGTCCAAGTCCTAGTATGTACTAGAGCAGAAAATTTCTCAATCATGGCCTTGTGCCAGTGGGGATGTTTAATAGCTAGAGGGCCAAGGTCACGAATGGCAAAAGCATTCTGTAGTTGAAGAATAAGACGAGAAACCGCTGCATGGGACGCTCCTGTAATAATTATACCATCCACATAGATGAGTACATAGAGACAATAGCTAGTATTACGTAAAATAAAGAGAGAAGAGTTTGCTACCACGGAACCCAACTGAGTACAGATGTTGGCCAAGAGACGAGTACCAAGCTCTTGGAGCCTGCTTAAACCATATAACAACTTCTAAAGACGACAAATATGATGAGGAAAAGCAGGGTGCGTAAACCCTGGAGGTTATTGCATGTATACCTCATCATCGAGATGGCCATGTAAAAAAGCATTTTTCACGTCCAACTGTAATATTGGCCACCCAACAGAAACAGACAAAGAGAGAACAAGCCGAATAGTGATAGGTTTTACTACAGGAGCAACAATATCCACATAATCAATGCCCCCACGTTGGTGGAACCCTTTGGCAATAAGGTAGCCTTTATAGCATTCAACCGAGCCATCTGCACAACATTTTATCTTAAAGACCCATTTACACCCAACAATATTTTGGCGAGGAAAAGGGGGAACAAGAGTCCAAGTCCTAGTATGTACTAGAGCAGAAAATTCCTCAGTCATGGGCTTGTGCCAATGGGGATGTTTAATAGCCTCGGTATAACATGTTGGCTTAACTTCAGAATGCCCGAGTTGAGCAGTAAACGACTGAGGGAGAGGCCATCGTATCGTACCATCAAGAAACTCCTTAGGCTTTGATATATTGTTGCGCACTCGAGTTTGCATAGGATGAGTACGTCAGTTAGATGCGATTGGAACATCGAAATGTGATGGCAGGGAAGGTATGGACGGGTTTGTAATGAGATGTGGGGGGCGACATTGGATATGGACTGGCTGGGATGTGGTGAGACAAATGGACTGGTAGAGGAAGTGGGCCTGAGTTGGCTAGGAGGCCTAGGAGAGGCAAGAGGCCTATTGGTAGGACTGGGAGACCGAGTTAGGTTATAGGTTGAGGAAGGAATTGGGTGTGGGTATGTTGTGGGCCCAGGAAGAGCACTTGGGCTAGTTGTAGAAACTAGGTTGGTTGATGAAAATGAGGTAGAAATAGTGGGAGCTAAGGAAGGTGGGATGTTGGGCCAAGTGTAGGGACGAGCTAGAGCTGATGGGCCAGGGATACGGAGATTAATAGCGATATGTGTAAGTTGGGTTGGCAAATGAGGGGTAGGATTAGCAAATGGAAAAGTTTTCTCATCAAAGACAATGTGACGTACGGACGTAGGATCGAGGCACCAATATCCATGATATGACAAGTTGTAACCTAATAGGACACACGTAATGGATCATTGTTGTAGTTTGTGTTTATTATAAGGTTGTAGGAATTGCTAACATGCACACCCAAAGATTCGAAATAGGCAATAATCTAGCGATTTACCAAATAATTGCTCAAAAGGGGATTTAGAGTTAAAGACTGGGATGGGCAAGGGGTTTTTGAGGTGACACGCTATAAGGAAAGTATCATCCCAATAACGTGTTGGAATAGAACTATTGGCTAGTAAAGCAAGCCCTGTTTCGGCAATGTGCCAGTGTTTTAATTCTACCACGCCATTTTGATAAAGGGTGTGCGAGCAAGTAAGGCAGTGAGTGATGCCATGCGAAACTACAAATTTATTTAATGAGCGATATTTGCCACCCCAGTCACTTTGAACGGAGATAATTTTGCGATTTTAAAAATGTTCAATTAGTTTTTGAAAATTAGTAAAAATTGTAACAACATCGGATTTAGAAGCAATGGGATAAAGCCAAGTAAAGCGACTAAATGCATCCACAAAAGAAATATAATATAAATTACCACAACTATAAGCACATGGGGAGGGCCCCCAAACATCAGTATGAATAAGTTCGAGAGGCAAAGATGCTTTATAATCAGTAACTAGAAAGTGTAAACGATGGCTTTTAGCTTGTTGACAATGTGACAAATTGTATAATTTATATTGTCTAAAACTGGTAAAGAAAACTGAGAAATAATTTATTTAACAATCTGAAAAGTTGGATGCCCTAAACAATCGTGCCATTAATTTAAAGTAGTGGAAGAGTCTAGGTGTGCGACACACGCGACTTTAGGTGATGGCCATACATAGAGTCCGTCCTTAGTTTGGTCGCGGAGTAGCGTAGTCCCTATTGCTTGATCTATGACAAGAAAACAATTGGGTGTAAATTCAATGGATACATGGTTATCACGAGTAAATTTACCGACTGAAATTAAAATTTTCTTAATATTTGGAACATGCAGTAAGTTATTTAGAGTAAAGTAAGTATGATGAGTATGTAGTAGAGTTGTACTAGTATGGTTGATAGGAAGGTTATGGCCATTACCAACGCAAATTGTGTCTGAGCCTATATACTCATACACATGTAAACTCAGGTTTGCAAGGTCCAATGTAAGATGGTGATCCGGATACCAAGTATGGTTAGAAACAGTTGAGCCGGCTGTAAAAGCATTGTAAGCTGAGCCACTGGACAAAGTACGAAATCGATCGAACTGAAAGCATTCCTCGGCCGTGTGACCAATTTTGTCACAAAATTGGCGCATAATATAAGGCCCCAAAACTTCACCAACACTGTAGCAATTTGCAACTGTTGCACCTTAATACAGTATTGAATAGTGATTTTATGAGGTAAATTAGACATCTGTATGTCTATAACATGCAATGACCTA
>MKEJ01012791.1:0-16115 GCA_001753735.1 Embelia ribes
CAAGTAATACTTATAAATATAAGGGGAAAATCCTTGTTAAGACTCCAACCTTTGGGCAAAAATCTAATTAATATACCAACCTAAGGTATTCTCCAATTAGTACACTAACCTAAAATTTTTGCTTCAAGTTATGCTCAGCGTTTCGGTATCTATTAAGTTAGACATTTGTGCCACGTGGCAGGGGTATTTTTGTCTTTTGACATTATTATTTTAAACCAAAATAATTGTAACCAAAATAACTCTACCTACTAGATGTTTCTCTCCTATTAATGCAGACACAAAGAGAGATACAGAAAGAGAAAGAGAGGGTGTGATTGTATAGGTTAGCAAAGATAGGGGGTTGATTGTGATCTCAATAGGTTACACAGTGCACACAGGTATTCTTGATCATGGCTTAAAGTCAACCCCTATAGTAAGTTGTCTATCTCTTTCTGAAATAATGGTTTGTTTGTTATCTCTCCCTTTCTAAAATAATTTGAATTTGCTAATGAAATTATGTTTTTTGGCATTCTTTTTTTTTTTTTTTGAAATAAGGGTTTGTTTGTTATTCTTGGTGATTGTTTATATTATAATTAATATTATTTTAATTTCGTCTTCAAATTAGGGTTTGTTTTCCATGAGTTTCAGAAATTGGGATTTTTCAAATATTTTTTGAAATTAGGGCTGTTAGAAATTATTGAATTTTTTATTGTTTTCAATTAGGGTTTACTAGCATGAATTTTATATGTGTATGTAATATTAAATTGCAGGACCTAACACATCAATGTTTACTATAAAAATGCATCATAGGGGCTTTCACTTGGGGGTATAATGTTGGTTATACCAATGGGAAGATAACTTATATGGATTTCTGCCACCCACAATTGATGAGTATTAAATTACTGATTGAAATGGCGAGTAAGTAAGGCTGTAAGTTCAATTGCACCGACTACATCAACCGCAACATCCACTCGTAACCGATCTGTATTTTGCGGTTAACCACAAAACGTGGGTGGTTGCGGATGTGATTTTGTAAAATCGCAAAATTGTAGTTTGTCTGCGAATTTGAAATTTCAAAAACTGCAAAAACTAAACAGCAACCGCACAACCGAAATAAATAAAAATAAATATATATATATATATGTGGGTCAGAGTTGAACAACCCGTAACTAGACCCAACTTCATTGGCCTTCATTGTTTGCACCTCATTGGTGCTTGGAATGGTCACTTGGATTGCTGATTTGGACTCTGCAAACCGTCAAGATGGGGTGATGATCAACTGCTGGAAATGATTTGTGTTTGCAGACAGAGTGAGTTTGACTGGGAACAGTAACACACTTGATATCAGTTTGGTATCATTTGTGTAAGTTACTCTTCTCTCTCTATCTCCCCCTAATCCACCTTCCTTCTTCCTTGCTGAAGGCGAAGATTGATCAGATAAGTCCCCTCCCCAACTCTGGCTTAGCTTTCTCCCACCTCATATGGGTAATTATCATCTTCTCCTTGCTCTGGTTGTTGGGCAATTGTTCTTTAATAACTTCTAATTGATTCTTCCTTTGTATATCCATAACTGTCTTTTATGTTTTTAGGACTATTTTGTAATTTTTTTGAATTTAGGACTGATTTGACAATCTTTGCGGTTAAACCACCAGCCGAACCAAACCAAACCGCAAATAGCGGTTGCGGATTGATTGGTTTATTTACGGTTGCGGTTGACGTTTTTTCAAAATCGCAATTTGCAGTTCGATTTGGTTTTGCTCCTCCGACCGCACCGAACCGAACCGCATTCACCCTAGGATAGAGGACCAAATTTAAGAAATAGAGGAGCATAGCGAAGGTGGTGGGAATGCAATCACCCTAAATCCCTCCTTGTCCCCAAATTTAGAAAAAAAAAAGAGGAGATTCACGCCAAAACACAACTCCACCAGTGATCCTAAATTAAAAACAAAAAAAAAACAAAGAAAAGAAAAGAAAAGAATATTTGTCCTGTCCTTCTCCTCTTTTCCCATCACCCACCACCACTCGAAGGAAAGGAGAACCCAGTAAACGCAAAATCTCTTGAAATTATGAAATTATGACTTTATTCTTAATTCAATTTTTTTAATTGAAGATTTATAGATTTTTTTCTTTTTATTTTTCTAATGTTTGATGTATATGAAATAATATTATTCTAATATATTTAGGATTTAGACAGAGAAGCTGGTGGAGCTCTTATCTAAAATTAAGCTCTATTGTCATATAGAGGCCTGATTCAATAGATTTAGAGGGCATCAGAATTGGGGGACTGCTGGAAATGGCCTAAGATGTGGTCATTCTCCATATCTAAGCCTCTAATTTAAAATTTGAGATATAGGGATTAAAATTTAGGAACTTGAAATAAAACCTATAAACATAATGAAGCAAAAAATCAATACCGAAAAGCAAATCCCAGCAATTAGTTCGAATTTGCTCACTGTAAATCAGAGATTTGATTACAGGAACATAAAAGCATATTAGAAAAATCAATTAAAATAAAAACCAAGACAATGCAACATTCCACAGTAGTAAACAACAAAAGTGGAGAGAGAGGGAGAGACTAACAATGGGAGTATCTTTGATGGTGAGATGAGCCATAGGGTCATCGTGGCTAACGTGCACCGGGGCGAGCGGCGCACCCAAGACCCCCAACAGCAGCCTGAGATCAGACCGTTGATTAGCGCCACCAGAAGAAGAAGATGATGAAGCTCTACATAACTGCCCCCTCATCCAGTGGCCCCACCTCGAATAATCCCCACCGTCCGTTGCTGTTGTTCCCTCCTGATCCGGCCCCTCCATCAACGGCGACAGAGCCTCCACCGGCCTCAAGCTCCCGGTTCTCGAGAAAACCTGTTCCGGAGGCGGCGCGTTGGGAATGCGTCGACGGAGCAAGCCGGAACGTGGGGAGACGCTCCGGGACTTGGGGTGGGGACGGGAGCGGCCGGGAGAGAGCCCGCGTACGACGTCGTTTTTAAGAGCGGAGAAGAAGTTTTGCTTTTTCTCCAGAGCGAGAGAGAGAGAGAGAGAGAGAGAAGTGGCGCTACTGGAAAAGTGAAGCCAAAGGGGGGATAATGCTAGCTAAAGCGGGCAATGCCGTTAGGACGAAGTAACGGGTATTTTGCTCTTTCCACATGGAGAATTCGTAATTTACGAAAGATTGTATTTGGAATTTACAAAAGCTTATTTGTGATCGTTGTAACTAATATCGCTCACTTGATCGTGATTCTGTGAGTCGGGTTGGACAATATTTATTTGGTATCTCCTCATTAATGTTTTGTGCATCAATATTTGGACTGACAATAAGTTCATTATTTTAGCAAACAAGGCTATTGATTTTATGAATAGGATGGATTTGATTCTATCACAATTTCTAAATATCAAAACATGACGTTTACAAGTTGAATCGGATTTGGGTCCTGCCAAAAATAAGCATAGGGGTTTTCAAATTGCTCGGCCGCAAAGCCCTCACGGTGAGGGCGCAACAATACGTAGGGCTATAATGATGAGTTTGAAAATGCCTCCTTGGTATCTTTCTTCTCATGAGAACTCATCTATATTGTATGTCATATTCCACATTTAGATTGAATACGATATTTGAATAGATTTTTTCGTCCATAAATAATTGTTCGAATTTAAGATTTTTATAAAAAATAAAAGAAGTAACTTTCAAAATCTGAATTAAATGCTATAAATTACTAAATCTAAGCACGTATTTACATTGTTGCCTTATTCAGATGTTCTATCAATATAAGTCAAGAGAAGATAATAATTGGAAATGCATTGAGTGTTGTAATTATTGAATTATATAAAATAGATGTTGACGGTAATCTTTGGGTATACCAAGAAAGAAAATAGAGCTATTATTCATGGACTTGACGAGTAATTTATAATGGTTAGTTTTGTGTCAGATTTAAATAATCAAAACTAAAATTAGCAATTTGGTCGATTCAATTACAATTCATTTTTGCACTTTATTCTTCATTTATTAAAGCAATTATGACACATCATGAGTCGTCACTATAAAGCTCCTAAATGGATAAGAGGGTGCCAAGCAGACTGATGAGTATGTCCTATCTAGCATATTTGAGCCGTTTATTTTAAAAATAAATAATTAAAATTAAATTAATTTTTTTAATTAAATTTTATAAGGGATCTATTTTTTTAATTTTAAGCATATATTTAAAATAAACAGAACAGATGCACATAAATAGTGGCTATCCAGTATTCTTGCTACGAGGCGGCCTTGTCTCTCTTGCACCCTCCCAAATGACCATGTCTATTTTGTTGCACGAGACAAACGATCACACTCATGGTTTTGTTCGGTGCAGGAGTATAGAGATGTGTGGTTTGAGTTTCCTTTTTTTAGGGGTGGTCGTTTTCATTTTATTTTCTTGGAAGTGATTGGTTGGTGGGAAGTGGTTCAATGCCTTTTATTTTACAATACGTTAGTGGAATCATTGGTTGTCCACATAGGGAGATCTAATTGTGCAAGCCTCTCTTTTTTTTTCCTTGTATATGCATAGAGTGTAAGGAGATCAATCAATCCTTATCCAATTAGAATATAACCAATTAATTCCCCCACAACTTCACAAGCCGATAGCATATAAATGTAGATAGTTAAAAAGAAAACAAACTAAAATGACATGTGCATAAAAAAATTTAAAAAAAGTAACACCATTATATTATTTTTTTAACGAGGTTCACTCACTTTCTAATACTACGTCATTCAATTATTTCATTATAATAAATTATTACAATTATAATGAAATAATTCTCACCACACTCCACGAATAATCTCCTAGCTAATTCTTCAAATCACTTAATACCCGAGAAATTTTCACTCAAGAAAATTTCACTTGTCCAAGAATATCTTTATTGGAATATTTTTCTAACTCAATGGAATTTTTATCGCTCATAACAACTAGTAATTTTTCTTATAATAACTCTACTACACATTCATCTTCTATTAATTAGGTGACCGAGAGAGTATATGAAAGAGATCTCCCACGTGACTACCCAATAAAACACACTTCCCAATCATGGGATAACCCCCATTCAGGGGGAAAACTCAATCATTCTACCATGGATAAAGCCCCCATGAAAAATATTCTCACAAAGTTAACATTGTATTAGACCCTTTTATATCTTATACATATAAACAAGTCTAGGCATGTTTATATACTCACAAAGGTCATCTAATTCGGATAGTTAACAATTCTCTATTAAATTCCGAATCAAACATAACAAACTCTCTTTGATCAAACCTGGCCAATCGACCATGCAGTTTATGTTAGAGCTCCAATCGATCATATCTGTCACGAACGATTTATCGTCAATTGCTTTTTCATGCGCCAAATTCCAATTTGATTTTTGTTTTGCCCAAAACCATCCATGAGACTTTCCGTGGTCAATTTTAACTCCAAAACTCCATGAATACTTGAATTTTGAGTCAATCTTTGAACACAGAGCTAGTCTATAAATGGGAAGTGAAGAAGCGGTCTGGTAGTGAATGGAAGTGAATGAATTTTTTCTCATTTATTTTTCATAGAGACCCATCAACTTAATCAAATCACTAGCCCGAATTTGCTATGCATGGACTGCCAGGCAACTACCTCAGTTTGGTCTGAATGTATTAATTGAGAAAATAGAATAAATTAATTTTACACAACTAGCATTTCTCCTAATCTGAACTATCATTAATACTATTAACATTTTTTTGATACAATTATTTTTTATTATATATATTCTTTTAATTTAAATTATTAATTTTTTATCAAATGGCCGAAGATGCTCTTTATCACGGAGCATCGTAGCCCCCCAGAGACGCAAACAGATTATGATTGTAAAATTGGAACCGCTGCGACCTCACCAAGATTTATGGTTGAAGTAGAAGAATTATTTTGGAATTTTCTACCCAGTGTGTATTGTACTCCTACAATGGTTCAAAACCAATCATAAAAAGTAAATCCAAAGGAAAAAAAAAAAAAAGAAAGGAATTGTTATTTTTGGCAAATTAATATCCTTCCTTTGTCATGCACAAGTTTCACAAAATTCAAAGTGACGTAACTGTTAATCATTTGATATTGATAAATATAAACTTTGGGTAAAGGTGAATATTTTATATAACCTGGCAACTGCATGATGCGCTTATACATTCTATCCATATACATGGGACTAAGGCAACTCTAACACAAATTTACGGGTTATTTTGTTTCAGTTTCAAAATAATTTGTTTTTTTTTTAAAACTAAAATAATTAAGAAAATTTATGGATCTAGTTTATAATTTTTTATTTTTTTAGGTCAAAATATAAATATAGAGAGTGTGTGTGTGATAAGGTGAACATCCAAATACATGTCAACTTATGAACGAATAATCAGAAAAACTTGAGATGGGATACATTCACACGCATGTTTTTGTTATCACATTATCTCTAAATTAGATCCAATGATTGCAACTCAAAATAATTCTTAATATCACACTCGTCAAGTTTGGTTTAAAATTAATGTAACAACATAGAGTATCTAATGAAGGGCTCTCGTTAATTTTGTATCATAGCCCCTTCTTTCCTATACTTGAGGTTCGTAACTTACGAGATCTACAAATCATTTATATGAAAACTCCGTTTGAGCATGGTTAATGTTTGATGATTTCAATAGGAAAAATATTACGTGAAAAAAGATAAAAAAAAAAGTTAAATTAGTGATGATGCATTTGAAACTTTTCTTCATGCCCCACTGTGCTGGTAGAAATTTTTATTTTTTAAAAAGTAAAATAATATGGTAAAATTACATCTTTCCACAAATAATATCCACATTTTCATTTGCACACATATTTAGACAAAATCAAAAAGTAACTTGCAAATTTTGAATTAAATAAAAAATATCAAATATAACGCCCAATTTTTGTCTTATTATTATTTCTTGTAATTACAAGGGTAATATTATCAATGACTTCATCTTTTGCAATGAATGATGATAAAAGAAAAAAATTAAAAGTGAACAATAATTTTTAAACATCTAAAAATATAAAATATAATTATTACATGTGTACGGATAAAGTAAATCATAATAATTGATACAATATTTAAAATTTTTACAAACATGATGGTGCCACGTTAGAAACAACCTAAATAAAATTTAAACCCAAATCATAGCGTTCATCACGGCCCACGGTTTGCCATCTACTTCCCTACCCCATAAATCTCTCTCCCTCTCTCTCTCTCTCTCTCTCTCTCTCTCTCTCTCAAACCTTGATTGAAGCAAGCTGTATACAGTGGACTACTACCAAATTAATTTGATTCATTAGCCACAACTAGATTAGTACTATGACTTTAAATGTGGTGTTATCTTTAAGTTGTGTAGCATTGGCTTAAATTGATGCTCCCCATTTTTGTTTAATTATCACCATACCTAAAACTCATGATTAACTATTTGAGCATGCTTCATAAAGAGGATGATTAATTACTTGATGGTTTGCATTTGAATGTGTACCTAAGCTACAAATTTCAAAATAAAGGCTACTCCTTATCATTACAAGTTTAGAATAAGGTAGCTTAAAAGAAGTTTTTACTCTTGGTTTAAACTTCCTTTTGCATGTCACCTTCGGAAACTATTGTCGATGCGCATGTAATATTCCATGCACCGAAAAGTTGCTAGCTTTCGGTTTGATTAGCTAATATTCATTTGTATGTTACGGTCTATGCTTTTACATTTTATTTGTAAAGTACATCTAGAAGTGAACAAATGCGTGAAATTATATATAATAAAGAAGTTACAATAGATCATTAAAAATTTATCATTCGTGATGGATGTGCTATACATGTAGACGCGTGCCGCTACGCTACAAACCACTTCCTTACAAATTTTGTTAGCAAATTCTTAAATTTGAAATAGGTACAAAATACCATTTTAATTGATCGAACAAATATGTCGACGCTATATCCTAATTTCATCTTAACTTTAATGTTCGTTTGTTGGAGGTTGACTCAATTGTATGTTGCAATTAATGGGGTTTTTAATTACTAAACATTATTATCTTTTGGAGAGAGAGAATAACACGTCTCAACCATACTGAACTTTTGTTAATTCGGCATTGTGAGAAAGGTTTTCGCTCATTTTTGTATTATATTATTTTAATTTACTATTAAAAAATATTTTTTCAGAACATGTATTCCAAATATTGTCCGTATTTTTAAGTGGTTGATCGATATAATTATTTGTAATCCAAACAAGTTGAGCTAAACACTAAATTTATATAACAAACTTATTATACCGAAACGAGAGTCCTATTGGGATTTCCAAGTTTATTAACTTTAACTAAGCTTCTTGTCTCTAAAAAATATATCCATAGTTCGTTTGAGTTGTGACCAATATCTAGTTAAAAAATGTTATAGACTACACACAAATATATATGCATATTATATATATATATATATATATATATATATATATACACACATTGTGAAGAGGCCGAAATTGGTCTGAACAAAAAAAAAATTCCAAGTCAGAAGATTCTAGATTTGGATACCATACCACAGCATAACCCTCCAAAAGGAATCAGCTCACATGTACAAAATTGCCAAATGATATCAAACATCTTGAGATTTACACTCAGATAATACTTGTATATACTTCTCGTAAGGGTCAATTCATAAATTAACAAATAAGAAAGATGTTATTAATTTTAATTTTTATATATTAATATTAATATTTTATATATATAATAATTTTTAAATGGAGATATATAAAAAAAATTGACAGAAAATAATATATATATATATATATAAAACCACAATCCAAAGGGTAGCATGTGACTCACTATAGCCCCAATTACCAATATAATATACATTCAATATAGAAGGAGAAGAAGAAGATGACGATGATAATTGACATGTTGACAAAATCCTTAGGTAAACAAAGCTCTATTTCATTTAGTCAAAATCCATTTTTTCAAAATTAATTTAAAAAATCAATAACAAAAACGGAATAATTTCCATTTTTTGATAAATATTTTTGTTTTGACAACTAGAGTGCTACTTAGTAAGTTGATTTTTTAATGGAAAAAAATAAAAGATAGGCATGTATTTGTAGTGTAACAATTAATTGTGATGTTAAAATCATTTGATTTTAGAACAGTCTAAAAATCAACAAGTTATTTAAAACTATTATACAATTTATCAAAAAATACAAGTTATAATTTAAAAAAGAAAAACGAAAAAACAAAATCATGTATCATACAAGAATCTAAGGTGGATCTAAGGAGGAACATGAAGATAGATAGCTATATGCGGGTTTGACCTTTTAGGCACGTTTATATAATATATATATATATATATATATATATACACACACAAATGGGAATAATTTAATCTTAATTTTGGGAAATCCTGACTAATTTTATTGTATAGAAGCAATTTCTGAAGAAATAATTCTGTTAATAATTGACCAATAGTTTTGGGAGTCACGTGGCATGGGGATCATAGTAATTGGAAAAAAATAAAAAGTTCTGTATTGATATTATTGCATTGGGTAGTATTTGATCAACTATGACCACAGCCATGGCCAGACCGAAGGGTCACGGCCGTTCGAAATTTTTATAAATTTTGAATTTTTTTAAAAAAGTTCATTGAGCAATCCCTCTAAATATATTGATAACTAGAACCAATATATCTTTAAAATGTGAGCCTCCTAGCTAGAAATCTTGAATTCATCGTGATGACAACGTAAATAGCAAACTTAGTTCGATCAAAGTCGATTGCAACCGACTAGAGCTTGTAAGCAATGGTCCCAAAACGTCCAAATTTTTCTTTTAACCTGAGATACTATTTTTTTATTTCTTTTTTCTTTTGGTAGTCTGAGGTTTGTTTTTTTTTTTTTTTTATTATTTTTATAAATATTATTTTGCCTAACTTTTATATTCCTTTATTTTATTTATGTTTTTGTTGTTTTCCTTCTTTTGCCATTAGGCCCATCGAGAAGTAGCATTTTTAGTCCAATTAAAGGAATTCGATAAGTAATTAATTCTAATATGGACCAGAGCCATATTTAGCTTAAATGGGGTTTTTCTTTTGTTCCATTTTTTTCTACTTTATTCCGACTTTTTTCGACGAAATAGTGGACTAATTTGTGCCTAATAGAGGGGTAGAACTATTTGTGCTGAGTTCATATTCCGCCGTTGGAAAGTTATAGTCTAATAAATATTTTACAATTTATAAAATTTACTCTTTAAATGACGATTTAGTTTATAAAAACGATCATAAAACAAACAGCCCTTGTATATGCATGCCTGATAAATATTATTATGTTTTATATATACGTACATGTGATGTGACATACAGTATAATAAGCGTTACTCATTTCTAACATTAATTAATTGAAAAACTAGACTCTCCAAATCTTCATCCCAATTTGTGATCTCTTTACCTGAGAATGTATATACATTGAAACGTTCAAATAAGAAAACCCCATCAATCAAAGCAAAAGCAGCAGCAAGAAAATAACTACCGTAAACCAAATCGAAGAACATCTTTCCTTTTAACCGTACGAAGTTCCCTCTACAGCACCGAAGTTCGAGTTAGACTAATACATAAACATATCTACTTTGTTACAACAAATATCAAAAGATTTTAACTAGTCCTTTTTCCAAATCATGCACAATGTAGACTCACTTTGTGCAAATTTTTTCTATATTACTCGGCTAAGTATTCCAATTTGTTCACTTTACCATAAACTCATTTTCAAGTTGGGTTATTCAAGGCAACCAATAAAACAAAAAAATTGATTCACAAGCAGCGTCACCAGTGTGATCTTCAAAAACTTTAATCGACAAAGTCACTTGTATCCTTTTCCTCCCAAATTTTCCGATTTCTTGATCAAAACGAAGTTTTTTGTTAGCTCAGTTCCCTATTTGAGTAAACTCTTTCATGCGAATCCCATCGAACAAAGTAGTAGGAAGACAGCCCCCACGCAAAATGAGATACACAATGAACGCCATGTAAGCACTAGTTCCAATAAAGACTATGAATCCAACTAATAGTCCCTTAACTTCGGAGACAAAAAAATCCAGTAAGAGATACCCATTGATAATCATTACTAATGCTGCGACACTCCAGGCCACCCTCTGCAATTGATTTTCACAGAATGAGGAGACAAAAACATAATTCATATGCATAACTTGGTGGAGAAATTAAATTAACTCGTGTCAAATTACTTCTTAAATACAGTTGTATCAGTTAGTCCGTTCCTATCTCAAGTCATCTCAACTAAAAGCCTATCTCAAACAAAAACAACTACATGGATCTTTTTATAGCTGCAACCTCGTTCATAATAGGTACAAATGGCAGCCTTAGTGAAAAAAATAAAGTAAGGTCGGGACTTGGGACACCAATAGGCAATACATGCAGAACAGGCGAGCTGAAAATTACTGGCTAGATCTGATGGTAAGCCCTACCAACCTACTTAGCCCTAAGCTTGATGAAACTTACAATGAAACAATATGACATTACAAAAGATGTGGCCTAGGCCAAAGGACATATATATATATATATATATAGCTAACTCAGTGCACAAAACTCCTGCATTGTGGGATTTGGGAAGAATCTGATGAACGCAGTCTTACCTCTGTTTTCTCACTGTTTCCAAATGAACAAACTCATGACCTACAAGTCGCAATAGAGACATGCATGACACTAACTTATAATTTAATTGTTACAATCATATAAACAAGAGAAATCATAGTCTCACCTACAAAATTTACTCGATTCTCTAATCCATTGGCGTGGCAAAGAGAATCCTTGAATGTGATTAGTTTCTAGATGTATAGCATTAATGACCCAACTAAGATTCTACTTGCCACGTCAGCGGGTAAGGAAATCGGGTAGAAATTTCAGGTGGGAGTAGCATTGCTTCAATTCCACAATTGAAGCAAATAACACTAAGTAGCTGATGAATGTAGTTCAAGCTAGGCTTTCAGCGATATATATATATATATATATATATATATATATATAGCAAATTATCTATATATTGGTAGTACAGAGTAACGACATTTTACCTCCAGTTTAGGTCCAATTTTGAAGACACCCATGATCTCTTCCTTTGCCACCAAGGTCAAAAGCGGAATTAGCGCAAATGGAATCTGTACGGACTGAAGCACATTCAGCCACGCATTCAATACATCCAGCGCAGATTCGGATCTGTTGAATATAAGAGCTACAATCATAGTAGGCACGATAGCACAACTTCGCGTGATCAACGCCCTCAACCATTTCTCTAATCGTAGATCAAGAAACCCCCCCATGATAAACTGGCCAGCGTAAGTGCCTGTTATAGTGCTACTCTGACCAGCTGCTAATAACCCAATACCCCAAATATAAAGAATTGGAAAAACACCTCCCCCATACTTCTCTTCAAGATACTTCCCCGCATTTACTAAACCTATACTATTGGCTTGTTTGGTACCATAAAATCCTTTCGCAAAGACAGTGGTGACAAACAAATTGATCATGAAAGAGACGAGAAGGGCGGCCGAGGACTCGATTGAGTAGTAGTTGAGTGCTTCTTGCACGCGGCCTTTCTTTTCAGAGTCAATCTTTCTTGACTGTACCAAAGCTGAATGCAAAAACACGTTATGTGGCATTATAACACATCCCACCACACCGACAGCTTGCCGAATTGTTCTTGGGCTCAGCTTTGGAATCAACAGACCTACAAACAATAAAGGCTGCAGGTGGATATTGTTCTAAAAGATATCGAGTTTTGAAAGAGAAAGACTGCAGGAAACATGTTTAGCTGACTTGTTCCAAAAACAGTTTATAAGAGAATTTTTATGAAAACACCCCAGTTTCAGAAATCTGCAGAAAATTGTTGCACTACTTCCAAATGTATTTATGGTAATTCAAATAACATAAAAACAGTATTCAAAATTTCATTCTTTCCGACCCTGAAACCAGTGAAAACAAGGAACCAAAACTGAAAAATCAGCGAACATGACCGAACAGATCCAATGATTCAACTATATAACATAGATATGAGAATATTGACTAGTACGAGTTACGATCAGAGCAAAACAAGTTCCTCACCTGCTATGAGTTCTGTTCCACTAGGCTTTGCATCAGCAAACATCCAGGCAAATGACATTGCCATAGTCCCAATCAGAACAGCAAAAGCAGCTTCTAGTTTCCTCACTCCATAATTCTCCAGAAATAGAAAGAAGAAACTGTTCACGACAGCAAAACATAAAGAACCCTGTCAAGAGAATGAACTTTCAAATTCCAAAGTTGCAAAGCTGTTAATTGACACCATACAAATTCTCCAGAAAGATGCACATTAAGCATATGCAAGCAACAGAACAAAAAAGTCATAATCTAAGGTCGACAACAAACTACTCAGACAAGCGAGAATCGAGAAGAAAATGGAAATTAGCTCACTTATAATTACCACTGCTCTTCAGAATAATGAATATAATTCATAACAATTATACAAGATAAGCCATCATACAGAATGAATATCTGCCAACAAGTGACTTATATGTCACCTAATTTGAAACAGCATAGCAAAGAAAAGATTAAGAACGCCTAATAAACCAAATCTAAAGCTTGCTTGACCTTCATTTTCTTTTAAGTTTGCCATGAAGCTATTAGCCTATATAAGCCATTGTGCATTTGCATGCTCAGCTAACCATTTTATGTTCTAAGCTGGATAAAGCTGCATTCAATGAGCTTAAAAGAGACAATTCTTTTAACCCATAAAAGATGTAGACAATGAAGTAAAAAAGTACCAATGCAGTATTATCATAGAATGAAAAGAAAATAAAAAAGAAAAAAGGGCCTACGAAGTCCACAAAATCAAAACCCTCATCCCTAAATAAGATCCCAATTTTTATATGGATAAACACACTGCCTTTCCAGAGCTTCAAAAAAATCAAAATTTCCTTTTTTTTTTTCTATCAAAACAATTGAACTGCCAATTCATCCCCAATCACCCATCTTCTACTCACAATTACACAAGATAAATCTTGGCAAAATTAAATCCCCTTGTAACTAAACCAGAAGTAATGATAAACGTCCAGAAAATCATGAGCAGAATGTTAATGCTCTTATGTGGCAAAATCTTGATTTTTTCTTGTCAAATAGGACAAGCGTAAACATATTGACACATAACAAACTTTATAGTTCCAATACATGATTATCGGTACACAAATAAAAGCATATTTGGTTATAGCTTTTAAGCTATTTTCTGTTTTTTTGCTTAGGATGGTATGCGTTTGGTGGAAGCAGAAATTTTTGCTGTATTGATCTAAAAAGCTAAAAGCTTTTAAGGTGGATGCATCTAACAGTTTAAAAAGCTAGATTTTTCTTGAAATCTGCAACTAAAAGAACCCTAATTATCCACTAAACAATCAATGACACATTCACTCACCAATCAGAAGCAGTGATCACAACCCCAGCCCAGAGCGGCAAAACCCCGCGGCTCAAAATCTGAATTGCGATCGCGCTTCCGATCACTTCCTGTATATCAGCCCCGATCAGCGCCACCTCCGCCATAACCCACAGCAGAATTCCCGCCCACCTCGGGTACTCTTCCCTACAAACATGAGCAGACCCAGAATTAGAATTAGAATAAAGATTAAAGATCATAATTTTTTTTACGTGGGGCCAGAGCTGAGCAAGTTTTACACTAAGAAATAAGACTAAGAAACAAGACAAAGATATCCGATGGATTTTTTTAAATTATGGGGGCTATAGCATAGTTACCAAGAACAAAATAGAAGCGGGAACCTATACGGAAAACGGAAGCAAAAAACAAGGCTTTGAGAAGGGAAAAAGGCAAGCAATGATATTAGACAAAAATTGAATAAGCAATGATATTAGACTCTGCTTACAAATTAATATACTTCTACCACATTAGAAAATTAAATGTAATTACGAAGATAGATATACATTCTAAAATAAAATTCTTATAGTAATATTTGGAATAGAGCAAGTTCATAGAAACAGAGGAATCAAACATTTTTCAATTTTTATTTTTGCAAATTTTTCAATAGCGCAAAAATTTCCCGAAAGCAGGTTTCCGATACGAATCCAGGAAACGAGAGTTCCCATATCGGAAACGGTTATAATAGCCCAACAAACTCATAGGTCCGTCTATACCTACAAATCTCCGCCAAATGCCGCCCCGTGGCAACCCCGATCCTCGCGGACAACAACTGGATCATCAACCCCATTGCAGTGGCCCACATCAGGAGCCAGAGAAGCGAGTAACTGGCCACCGCGCCCGCCTGTAAATCCCCCTCGAGGTTCCCGGGATCTAGAAACCCGACACTCATCAAAAACCCAGGCCCGGTGAATAGCCAGAGCTTCTTCCAGGAGAAGGGAGGGGTAATTGAGTCATCATCTTCTACAGATTCTAATTCGACGATCGAGATCTTCTCCAATGGGTGGTAGGCGGATTCGTCGTGGCCGTCGGATTGGGGGTGGGTGGGGAGGAGGCGGTCGGCGTCGGTTTCCTCTTTCGGTGCGCTCATGCCGGCGGTGTGCGGGGAGAGAGAGAGAGAGAGAGAGAGAGATGGGGGCGGTGGCGCGTGTCCAACTGACGTGTGATTGTGGTTTTATAGGTTTATGAGGGTTGGTCTGGTACGGCTGTGTCGATCTGGCCCAGAAAACCTTCTTATTATTAGGGGTAAATTTCACTTTAACCCTACTCTATCATCCTATTTCACTTAAACCCTCTCATCTATCATGTATTTCGGTTCGTCCCCGTTTTATTACGAAAAATGCTCACATCATTCTTATGTGCAAATTAATAAATTAAAAGTAATTTTTTAATATTAAATGATCAAATTGAACCCTTCTTTTTTGCTCTTTCTCTCCCAAATAGCTCTGCACTCTAACCCTTTGAACATCCCACCCTTTTTTATAAAGTACTTCACTCATTTAAAACCTCAATAAATCAAAATACATACATTCATAGTTATTTCTTAGATCTATTATTGTGACCATACTATACTATTATCTATTAATAAAATTTCAACACAAAACCTACATATAGAATAATGTCAATGCATGTGCATAAAATTGTTTTACATGAACTGAGATTATTTAAAATTATTAATTTTTTAAAA
>MKEJ01012799.1:0-12614 GCA_001753735.1 Embelia ribes
AGTGTTTTTGGAAGTTTTCAACCAAAGATATGGGTTCGGATGATATCGGATTCCTATAGGTCCGATCGGTCCAACCAGCTACTGGATCGATCCAAAATAGGAAATCGATCGACCCAACAGTTGTTGGATTGATCTAACTTGGGTATTTTCGAAAATAACCATGTGTTTTATAACACCTTTCTCTTCATTTCTTTTCCCATTATTTCAAATAGAAAAAGAAAGAAGGGGGAATAGGGCTTCAAACACTTTTTCTTCACTTTTAGCTCGGTTCATCATCATCCATCCATTCCTCAAGATCCTAACCTACATTTTTGGAATCCTTAACTTTGTGGGAACATTTTGATGTAAGTTTTCCTAATTTCATTTTTCATTTGTTCTACCTCGTTTGTGTGCTATTTTGGATTGTGAAAATAAATTCGTACTACTTCTTCTTGATGCCTCATAGAACATCCTTTTGTCTAGGTTCGAGTTCATCCAAGGCTTGTGGTTAGATCAATCCCGAGGTGCAAGAAGAGGGCTATATGGGGCAAAGTTTCTAAACTCATTCGGGGGCTTTAGGAGGCTTTGTAGGTATGGGTAGATCGCGGATATCGACTAGTACATTGTGTCGATGTGTATTTACATGTCGTTATTTTCTAGTTTGGTTTCGTTATTTATTTAGTGACTTATTATTAATATTCGTAGTATATTGTAGCATAATTATTAGTCAACCTCGTAGTCTTATACTCATCGTATATTTTGTAGCATTAATATTGTACATCAACATTTTGTTGTAGCCTTTTCGTACCATTGATAATATACATAGATAAAATCATAGTAATTCTCGTAGCATATGTCGTGGCATAAAACATAAACATGACATTGTATCGTTGTCGTAGATATCGAAGTCGAGCACATTCATGATATTTGTAGACTTTTCAATGTTTAATTCATAGAACAATATTGTTGTATCTATTAGTGGAAAACTTGTTATTTTGTTGAATTAAAAAGGCATGCTTATCATAGTAAGTCAAAGCGTACTATACGAGAAAGTTTGAAAAGTATAAATATCATGAATACATATTATCATTGTCAATTCATCTTGATTATATCATAACATTGACATTAATAGCAAATTGAGTTTTACTATTTCGTTTCGGGATGCCAGTATTGCCTTTTACTAAAAGTAAAATTTGTGAATTTTATCCTTTGGGGATCATAGATAAGCATGGAGACATGCATCCCCACAGTGAAAGCCGGGAAACCTATACAGGAAGAGACTTTCAATTAATCTAGATGTTAGTTTACCTTAAAGTCGGGCCTTTGATTTACGTCGCATAAGATGCGTCGATTGTAGGTGGGGTATTCTTAGTTTGCCCCAAAACCTTCGTAGAGATACTAGTTCCACTTTCTACTCGAGTCAGAGTTCGTTGTCGTAGTCCGTAGCATTCATTGATAGTATGTTTCATTCTTTATACATGAGCATGAACATACTTGCATTCATAGTATCATAGTTTTCGTAGTATTGTAGACATGTGTGGCATTATATTGTTACTCATGATATTTATTGGTGGTATTTTTACTCTTTATACAAAATCTTTTACCTACCTTTACTCGTATAATTTGTAGTTCTTTCATGTCTTCATTCATGATTATATTCATTGTTATTATGTACTTTGTTAACATATAAACATGGATATAATTTATCTATGTTAGCATATGCATACATATCGAGTCCACATAATCTCATATTTAAGTTGTTGATTGGCCATCTGACCTGTATTTTTTTCTTTCTTTTCGTATATTATATATGGATCTCTTTGTTAGGCGTAGAGGCTAGTGTTGATCATAATTAGGCGTGGACCTTATGCTGGCAATTTTATTATTTTGTAGTTGTAGCCTTGCTTTATACATGTATATATTGTTGTTTCGAGATTGTAGTTGGGCTATATATATACATTTAATTTTATCAAGCATGTAGATTGAAACTTTTTTTTGTGTAGTGTTGGCGATGGTCTTTCTACTTATTTTTGGCTTAATATCATTATAACATGGTTGGGGATTGCTGTAGCTACTATTAGACTTATTGTATGTATATATTCAAGCTTTGATGTTGTCAGGCTCACGAGAATATGGAATTGTTATATTGTCTCTACTTTCATATTTGTTTATTGTTGTTGATTATAGTTGCTTTATTCTATTTTGTTACTATCTCGAGCCCCCAAATTTTTATAGGGAAATTCAAGGCAAGACAGGTTGGTATCAAAGCTAACTAGGTTCTATAAACCTTGGTGGCTTGCAGGTAGGGTTTAGCGTCGTAGTATTTTCATAGTATTTACTCGTTGTTTGCTTAGTGCTTGGTAAGTTGTAAGTTACTTACATTGCAAAATCTCATAGTTTATTTATGCAATTGTAGCTTACTTCTTTCCTATTTCTTCGTTTTGATGTAAAGTTGATAGCTTGAGGTAGAGGTAGTTGAGGAGCTCTGGATCATATAGGAGCTACGGGTCGTAGAAGAAGGACGAGAGTTCCTAATGAGGACAATATGCATCCCATGCGTACTCGCACTTAAACTATGGCTGAAGTAGGAGAGGAGGAGGATATTTTGAGTTTTGAAGAGACTTCGGGATGTAGAGAGTATGGAGGCACCCAGGGGAGAGGCTCTTGGACCTCAAACCCAAATTCTACCTCGTGTTTGTCCTCAACCAGGGGTTAATGAAACGACCCAAACAAATTTCGCACCACCACTGGGATTGGGGAATCTGGGAGGCTTCTAATCTCAAGAATCTTTTAACATGTTTTGGGTTTTGGAAGAAGCCTTTACGATAATGGCACGGAACCCGAGGTAGGCTTAGAAGTATTTCCATATGATGGGCCCCCCTATCTTTAGAGGTGACGGTGAACCAATTATGTTAAAGGAGTAGATTATCAAGGTGGAGAGAATTTTTAAATCTCTTCAGATGGTTGACAACAACTTGAGAATGGTGAATGAGTTGTTCTATCTTCGTGGTAAAGCGGCTCGTTGGTGGAAGAGACAAGAAGACGTTGGTGGATTCGAGGTTAGTATGTGGTTAACCTTTTGTGAACTTTTCCTCGATGAATTCTTTCCCAAAATGTTGCATGAGCAAAAGAGGGAGGAGTTTGCAAACTTGGTGCAAGAGAATTCTAGCGTTTAAGATTATCGAATTCTCTTTACCGATCTTTCTCGGTACGCACCTGAAATTGTGTCAATGGAGAAATTAATGAATCATCGATTCAAGAACATGTTACGACCATCTATTCAAACACACATTATAATGGGTCTACATGAAACCAACAAACATTGTGTCGGCATAGCTATAGAGGTCGAGTATAGTCTTATCAACAAACAACAACGTAAGGATGATTTGCGTCCTCTTCGGTGTTTGGGGCAGTCTTCAGAGTGTAGTTGGTGTAAGTTTAGGGACAAAATTCCTGAAATCTTATCGGGGGTAGTTCGAGTGGAAGTGTTAGTAGGAATAGTAGTGGTATTAAATGGAAATAGAATCGAGAAGCCTTTTCTTCTTCTTCATCTCAGGGGCTACCTTAGTCGGGTAATACTTCAACTTCGGGGTCTTCTGTTCAGAGTAGCATGTGCTACAATTGTGGTCGTCAGGGTCTAGTTGCCTCTCGTAGTCAGCAATAACATTCGTCTTCGGGGGTAGCTCCATAGCCATCTCATTGCTCTTTCATTGTCTGCTCATTAGGGGCCTAGTTTGTCTCATGGATGTTATCAGGGTAGTAGTACTAATGGGGGATTTCAGCAGGGCCAGATTTCTCAGGCTCGTGCATATGCTATACCTCAGGCACCGAAGGTAGTTGATCTTTCCGTTGTTAAAGGTATTTTACCCTTTTTATCTACTTGGGCTCATGCATTGTTTGACTTGGGTGAATCTCATTCTTTTATTGCATATTGTTTTGTTAGAATGCTTGATTTGCCTATATCTCGTTTGGAGGAGCCCATTTTTGTTGATACTTCGAGAGGGGATATAATATGTATGGGATAACATTTGTCGAGAATGTGAAATATCTATCGTAGATCATATTTTTGTATATAATTTCGTTGTTTTTGATATGTTGAGATTTGATTTTATTATCGGTATAGACATGTTATCACACTTCCATGCTATATTTGATTGCGAGCATAGGTGAGTTTCTATGAAAACTGCGGAGGGGATTTCTATTGTATATCAAGGGCCTAGTTCTGTTGATTTCTTTTATACTTATCGTGTTAAGACTGACCTATCTTTTATATTGGCTAACCTTTATTTTTTGGAGGAAGTGCATTCGATGGAGGAATATCCCCCTATCGTTCACAATTTCCTTGACTTGTTTCTAGAAGATCTTAGTGGACTCCTGCCTTTGCAAGAAGTGGAGTTTATGATTGATCTAATTCTCGGTACTAAACCTATCTTGATGGAGGAATTACGGGTGCAGATTAATGGTTTGTTGTTAAAGGGTCATTAGGCCGAGTTCTTCACCATAGGGCACTCCGACATTGCTTGTACCAAAGAAGGACGGGTTAATGCGATTGTGCATTGATTACCGAAAGCTCAATCGAGCAACTATCAAGAACAAGTATCCATTGCCTAGGATCGATGACTTATTGACCAACTTCAGGGTTCAAAATTCATTTCTGAGATAGATTTGCATTCGGAGTACCACCAACTCAGAGTTCGAAAGGAAGACATCTAGAAAATGGCTTTCCTTATTCGATATGGACACTTTGAATTTCTCATGTTACATTCGGTCTCGTTAATGCCCCCGTGGCATTTATAGACCTAATGAATCACATTTTTCTACCATATCTTAACTGTTTCGTAGTGGTGTTCATTGATAATATACTCGTTTATTTGCCTTCCAAAGAGGCTCATCGTGAACACCGTCGCATTGTTCTTTTGACACTTCAAGAACATAGTCTATATGCCAAGTTTTCTAAATGTGAATTTTGGCTACAGGAGGTTCATTTCCTTGGTTGTGTCATATCGGAGGGTGGTATATCGGTGGATCATTCTAAGATTGAGGCTATTGCCAATTGGGAAAAACCGAAGTCTGCTTTCAAAATTCGCAGCTTCTTAGGCCTTCTGGGTTACTATCGTTGCTTTGTACAAAATTTCTTTCATTTAGAAGCTCCCTAAGAAAGCTCACTCGAAAGGGTGTTAAATTCAAATGGAGTTCTAAATGTGAGGAATCATTTTTTCGTCTGAAGAAGTTGTTAACCTCGACTCCAATTCTGATTATTCTGGAGAAGGGAATCAGGTATTCAGTATATTGTAATGCTTGAAAAGAAGGCTTGGGTTGTGTATTGATGAGGTTTATTTGAATCACAAGTCCTTGAAATATATATTCACTCAATAGGACTTGAATATGAGGTAGAGAAGATGGATAGAGTATCTTGAGCAGTATAATTTTGATCTTAAGTATCATCTAGGTAAGGCAAATATCATAGCGGATGTATTGAGTTGCAAGACTCGGTGTACTATTGCTTGCCTTGTTGTCGATGAGTGGGACATGCTCCGAGTATTGAATGAATTCGAATTGGAGTTCATTGAAGCAGAGGGTCAAGCTACCTTGTTCAGTATCGTAGCTCAACCTACCTTGGTTATACACAACGTGTTGATGATGAATCAGATACCTATCAAGTTCATGTACTTAGCGATCATGGTCTTGACAGATGGATTCTTTCAGAAGATGGAGGTTTGTGATTTTAAAATCACCTATTTGTGCCTAATTTCATTCATGATAAGGTTCTGCAAGAATCTCATCATTCTCGTTTGAAGGTGTATCCCGGTGGTACCAAGATGTATCATGATGTGGCTCGTCATTTCTGGTAGCCTAGTATGAAGAAGGGCGTGGCCAAATTCGTAGCTTGGTACCTTACTAATCAGCAAGTAAAGGCCGAACACAAGCATGCAGGGGGACTGTTTCAGCCATTGTCCATTCCCGAGTGGAAGTTGGAATGGTTAACAATGGATTTCACTATAGTTTTGGCAAGGTTAAGGTGGGGAAATGATGTTATATGGGTAATCATAGATCATATGACAAAATCTACATATTTCCTTCTTATTCGCACAACCGACTCAGTGAAAAGCTATGTCGGGTGTACATCGATTAAATCATTTGGTTACACGAGGTTCTGGTATCGATTGTTTGGGATCAAGATTCCTGTTTCATTTTTGCGTTATTGGTCGGATCTCCAAGAATCCTTGAGGACAAAACTTTCGTTGAGTATGACATTTCATCCACAAATAAAGGACAATATGAGCATACTATTAAGATACTCATGGACATAATTCAGGCATGCATCCTTGACTTCGGTGGAAATTGGGAGAGTTCTATTAGCTTGATCGAGTTTGTGTATAACAATAGTTATCATGCAAGTATCAATATGGCACCTTTCGAGGCCTTATATAGGAGGCCGTGTTGCTTTCCTATCGTTGGGCAGAAGTATGGAATAGTATGTTGTTGGGTTTTGATTTGGTTCGGAAAATGACTCAAAACGTATAATTGATAAAATAACATTTGGAGACAGTGCGGAGTCGACATAAGAATTATGCGGACAATCGGAGATGACCTTTCTCTGAACGTATAATTGATAAACAACATTTGGAGACAGAGCGGAGTCGACATAAGAATTATGTGGACAATTGGAGATGACTTTTAGAGTTCAAGGTTGGTGATCATGTTTTTCTGAATTTTTTTCCTAAAAAGGGTATTATGCGTTTCAAAAAGAAAGATAAACTTTCTCCTCGTTTCATTAGTTCTTTCTTAATCCTTAATAAAGTCGAAGAGATGGCTTATCATTTGGCCTTGCCACCGCATCTTTTGAGCATTCATCTCGTATTCCATGTTTTTATGCTACGGAAATACTTACGGGATCCCTCACATATTCTTGATTTCGATAATCTACACGTCAAAGAAGACATGTCTTAAGAGCTTCCACCTATTCAGATCTTGGATTCTAAAGAGAAAATACTCCGTTGTTGTAGCATTCATTTAGTGAAAGTTTTTTGGAAGTATCATAATAGCGAAGAGGCAACTTGGGAGTAATAGGAGGAGATACGTACCAAATATCTAAACTTCTTGATTTCGATGATTTACACGCCAAAGAAGACATATCTTAAGAGCTTCTACCGATTCGGATCTTGGATTCGAAAGAGCGAACACTTCGTCATTGTAGTATTCGTTTGGTGAAAGTTCTTTGAAAGCATCATAATAGTGAGGAGGCAACTTGGAAGTGATAGGAGGAGATGTGTGCCAAATATCCAAAGTTGTTCGCGAATCTTGGAACGTTTTTATTATTTTTGCAGTATATACTAAATTCGGGGACAAAATTTCCTAATATGGGGAGGATGCGATGTCCCGAAATTTTGTATAAATTTTTTGTGAATATAAATAATATTATTAATTAATTTTAATGATATTTAATAATATTATTTATCCTCTCATTGCATTCATAGTCGTAATATCTCTCGTTGTTATAGTGTTTCATTTACGTAGACATTATGCATATCATAGTCGTTGATTATGATTCATTGTCGTAGTAATGTATTTGTAGTCATTGAACATCATTCGCAGTTATATATTTCTTGAGATTGTTGGATTCCATTTGTCTTTGTTTTGAAAGTCGTATGGGGTTCTGGTTCGTCGATAATCGCGTTAATTCGCACGGGATGAATTTTAGGCACTCTAATGTCATTTCGAAAGTTTAGAAATACTTTTATTTGTGTCTAAAAGTGATTATGAGTGTTTTTGGAAGTTTTCAACCAAAGATATGGGTTCGGATGATATCGGATTCCTATAGGTCCGATCGGTCCAACCAGCTACTGGATCGATCCAAAATAGGAAATCGATCGACCCAACAGTTGTTGGATTGATCTAACTTGGGTATTTTCGAAAATAACCATGTGTTTTATAACACCTTTCTCTTCATTTCTTTTCCCATTATTTCAAATAGAAAAAGAAAGAAGGGGGAATAGGGCTTCAAACACTTTTTCTTCACTTTTAGCTCGGTTCATCATCATCCATCCATTCCTCAAGATCCTAACCTACATTTTTGGAATCCTTATTTCGGTGGGAACACTTTGATGTAAGTTTTCCTAATTTCATTTTTCATTTGTTCTACCTCGTTTGTGTGCTATTTTGGATTGTGAAAATAAATTCGTACTACTTCTTCTTGATGCCTCATAGAACATCCTTTTGTCTAGGTTCGAGTTCATCCAAGGCTTGTGGTTAGATCAATCCCGAGGTGCAAGAAGAGGGCTATATGGGGCAAAGTTTCTAAACTCATTCGGTGGCTTTTGGAGGCTTTGTAGGTATGGGTAGATCGCGGATATCGACTAGTACATTGTGTCGATGTGTATTTACATGTCGTTATTTTCTAGTTTGGTTTCGTTATTTATTTAGTGACTTATTATTAATATTCGTAGTATATTGTAGCATAATTATTAGTCAACCTCGTAGTCTTATACTCATCGTATATTTTGTAGCATTAATATTGTACATCAACATTTTGTTGTAGCCTTTTCGTACCATTGATAATATACATAGATAAAATCATAGTAATTCTCGTAGCATATGTCGTGGCATAAAACATAAACTTGACATTGTATCGTTGTTATAGATATCGAAGTCGAGCACATTCATAATATTTGTAGACTATTCAATGTTTAATTCATAGAACAATATTGTTGTATCTATTAGTGGAAAACTTGTTATTTTGTTGAATTAAAAAGGCATGCTTATCATAGTATGAAAAGCATGTCATTCGTAGAAAACTTGAAAAGTATAAATATCATGAATACATATTATCATTGTCAATTCATTATGATTACATCATAACATTGATATTAATAGGAAATTGAGATATTTTCTATTTCTTTTTAGGACGCCAGTATCGCATTTTACCAGAAGTAAAATAGTAAGTTTTACCCTTCAGAGATTGTGGATATGCTTGAGGACATACACCGCCACCTGAGAGCTATGAAACATGTGCAGGGAGAAACTTTCGATTACTCTAAGTGTTAGTGCACCTTAAAGTCGGGCCCATGATTCACATCGTACAAGATATCTCGATTGTAGGAGGGGCATTCGTAGTTCTCCCCAATATATATGTACAAAGTGAGGTGAGTTAGACGCAAGTTGGATGATTGTTATGCAAGAAGAGTTAAATCAATTCAAGCATAGTAACATTTAGACTTTAGTCTGAAGGCCTAAGAAGTATTCGATTATACACATGATATAGATTTTTAGAAATAAGATGGATAAATCTGGCATTTGTTTTAGAAATAAAGCACGTCTTGTTACCCAAGGTTACAATCAAGAAAGAGGCATTGATTTTGATGAAACGTTTGCACCTGTAACTAGGTCTGTTCGTATGTTATTTGCATTTGTATCTTTCAAAGATTTTAGACTTTACCAATTGGATGGGAAAATTACTTTTTTAAATGATTTTACAATGGAGGAAGTTTATATTAAACAACCTCCCAGTTTTGAAAGTCATGAACATCAAGATTATGTCTATCGATTACATAAAGCACTATATGGTTTAAAATAAGCACCAAGGGCTTGATATGAATTTTTAAGTAAATTTCTTCTCAAAAAAGGTTTTATGAGAGGAACACTTGAAACCACACTTTTTATTTAAAACCACGAATATTACATGCTTTAATTTCAAATTTACGTCGATGATATTATCTTTGGTGTTACTAACGAATCTATGTGCAAGGAAATTTTTGAGTATTTGCAAGGTAAATTCTAGATGAGCATGATGGGAGAGCTCTACTATTTTCTTGGATTGCAAATCAAGCAAATATCAAAAGGGATATACATCAACCAAGTGAAATACGCTCATGACTTGCTCAAATGATTCAAGATAGATGACGCCAAACCAATGTAGACTCTAATGTGTCCAACTACAAGCTTGATAAGGACAAATCGAGCAAAAAGGTAGATGAATGACTCGGCTGAGGTATGATCAGCTCATTGCTTTTTTTAACCACAAGTAAGCCCAATATTATGTTTAGTTTATGTTTATATGCTAGACTTCAATCTAATCCTAAAGAATTGCTTGTTCTAGCCATTAAACATATATTTCGATATCTTGTTAGCACCCATGATTTAGGCTTGTTTTATTATAGATGTACCAATTTTGATTTAGTAGGTTATTCTGATGTTGACTTTACCAGTAGTCGTATTGACCAGAAAAGAACTAGCAGCAGTTACAAATTTCTAGGCCATGCACTAATTTTATAGTTTAGTAAGAAGAAATATTAGGTCACACTTTCTAAAGTGGAGGCAGAATATGTCGCTACGAGTAGTTGTCGTGCACAAATTCTATGATTGATATAACAATTGTGTGACTTTGGTTATTTGTATGAGCATGTTCCGATTATGAGTGATAATACAAGTGCAATCAATCTTTCGAAAAATCCTATTCAACATTCTCGCTCAAAATATATTAAAATAAGATATCATTTTTTGCGAGATTATGTACAAAAAGGTGATATTGTTTGGAGCTACGTAAGTATGGATAAGCAATTGGCCGATATTTATATAAAACCGTTAAATGAGGAACAATTTGTATTTATTAAAAAAAAATTGGGCATGCACGTGTGTTAGGATATCATAATTTGACTTTGGTATGACTTTTGTATATATTTTAGCTCGCAGTAGCTATTTTATAGTTTATACACCTTGTCCGACGACTCGAAGTTGACTCATAATGACAGGAATCAGTTTTTTAACTGATTTTTAGACCTTTCAAATTTTGTTTGGTTTGAGGACTTGTACCCATCGGATAGAGCCATTGGATAGACTATCAGGCTTCTAAATGTCAGTTTACTCTTCTTCTCCCTCTTTTTCTTTTTTACATTCTCTCCAACCCGCAAACCATATCCTTTACACCCTTATTTCTTCATTTTTTTTTCTTCATTCTCTTTGCAAAATCTCAAATAAAGACATTTTTCTATCCTTTATTCACAAGTTTTATGGATCAAAAACTCTTTTTTCTCCCGATTTTAAATCAATCCCAAAAGCCTTCTTTTCACAAAAAAACTCACGATTTCATCTATCAAATGCTAGTTTCTCACTTTGAACCTATTCTATTTTTTGATCTATATTTCATCCTCTACCTCTTTATATCATTTATTTTCATTTTCACGATGGTGAAAAAATATCAGCCTTCCAACCGTCGTTATCCTATTGGACTTCTTGCTGCCAATGATCTGCCAACACTTACATGCACGTCGTCGTCACCATTACGATGACATTCCCAAGGTTCAGAAACTACCCCCCGAGGTTCTCGTTCAAGATGATGTACCTACTGCCTCAAGAAGATGTTCCACCTCTCAAGGCACCGTCGGCTCCTCTTGATCCTCGTTTCCACTTGCTCGCTCATTAGGAAAGGTATGAATCTCTCATTTCTTCTTGCAAAGTTATTCAACCACACTTTTAGACATTGGCGTTCTTTTTGCTGATCCCAGCTTAGATTTTATACAAAATGTTAGTACTATCGGGTTTGGTACTCTTCCAAATTCTACGAAAACTTATTATCTAAATCTAGTCAAAGAATTTTATGAGAATCTGAACATTGAATTTCTTAAAAATTGTTCTATTTACTTTACTCCCATGTTGCTGGAACTACTTTCACAATGTCGCATGAGTAAGTAAGGCATTTGTTTCATTTTGATACTAGTGTTACTTTATTTCGTGATGTTGATTCTGATTAGGCTGAGATCTGCACTTCTGTTACTGCTAGTATTGGCAATCTTTTTTAGCCCGACACTAGGCCGAAAGAAAATAAACATGGTTGGCCCACGAACTATCTGCATTTTTAGGAATATCTTTTTGCGCCACTCTTTCATAAAAGTTCTTTTTCTGCAAAAAAATTACAAAGACGTGGTGATGAATCACCAAATACTTTATATTTATACTTTTAAGCATTATTACCCTTGCAATTTGAGGGTGCATTTATCCTTCATATGCATAAAAGCATGTGCACCGTCAATCTAGGTCTTTTTTATGGATCAACTCTTACTACCATTTTTAATCACTTTATCGTCCCCCTATCCAGTCCGGTCAAGAAACCCACTAGCGGCCTCATCTTTACTTCTCTCAAATTAGGACATGTTTGAGATCCTCGCTCATTGGGTTGGCATTGGAACGATGTTCTTGTTACCAACCTTGAGGGGGATCTACCTCTGGAAGCTCCGGATTCTCCTCTTCTTCCTGCTTCTCCTCCACATTGTGAGTCTCCTCTTCCTATTGTTGGTTCCGACATTGTTGGTCCATCTCGTCCCCATAGTCATTCTTCCTCTTAGCTTAAGAAAATAGAGAACAAGCTTGTTCGAGATCGTCACAAGGAGTGTCGTAAGTACAAGGTTCTTTTCGCTCACTAGACTGCATTGTATGAGTATTCTCGCTCTCAAGGTATGCCACTGCTTGACGCCTTTGACATTCTAGACCCTTCGAGCGACAACGACGACATCGTGACCAAGACTTCTGACTAAGCTACTTTTTCATGATGATAATGGGGAAGAAGAATTGTGTTGATATGGTTCACTATCTACAAGGGAGCTTCTCTACGTTGTTGTCTATCATTATTGTCACGCCCCGAA
>MKEJ01012802.1:0-11080 GCA_001753735.1 Embelia ribes
CTTTCATTTATTTTCCTCGCAAAAGATTCGATATTTATCCCGAAAAGAAAACAAACGGACTCAATCCCCAATGATATGTAATGTAACATTTAAGTTCAAAAATGCATTAGTAACACATGTTTTTCTTTAATTCAAAATAATGCATAAAAAGGTATCGCATTATCTACGCTATCATATTTTCCAAACCATCACATTTTAAACACTGCATTTCACATTTCATTAGAAAAATTCATGCTGCTTTCAAGAATATATTTTCTAACTTTGAAATACATCGCCAACACCTTTCAATTTCAAATCAATTTTTTTCCAAATTTACTTGAAAATGCTATAATGCCACATAATGCCATGTAATGTATTAATATGAATCATTTTTCCAAAAGATTCGATATTTATCCCGAAAAGAAAATAAACGGACCCAATCCCCAATGATATGTAATGTAACATTTAAGTTCAACAATGCATTAGTAACACACACTTTTCTTTAATTCAAAATAATGCATAAAAAGGTATCTCATTATATACGCCATCACATTTTCCAAACCATCACATTTTAAACACTACATTTCATATTTCATTAGAAAAATTCACGCTGCTTTCAAGAATATTTTTTCCAACTTTGAAATACGTCGCCAACACCTTTCAATTTCAAATCAATGTTTTTTCCAAATTTACTTGAAAATGCTATAATGTCACATAATGCTATGTAATGTATTAATATGAGTCATGTTTACTTATAAAGACATGATTATAGACATGAAACATTAATCATAGCAACATGAATAACATATAAAAAAACTAAAAATATAAGCACATAAATTACACAAAAGGTACAACACAAAAACTCGCAATTATACTGTTATTTTGGAGACTACTCGTACCTCGCACCAAGCTAGAAGGCACACAAAACTTCGCACAAAAAAAGCCCCCTTTTCGAGCCTCCGATAAACCCCGTGATTCGATCTAGATCTGCTCAACAAAATGAGACAAACTTATAAACAAAAAGAATTTACACGTGATGAGGAACAACAATACCAACTTTATTTAAACATGCAACAAAAAGCACGGAAATCGATACATCAACAACGAACGAGATAGAAGTTAAGACTTACCTCAAAAGAATGATCTCGTAACAAGTGATCCGAATCTCTACTTTTTATCGAAAAATGGAGTCCCGAGTTAGATGGAATGAAGCGACTAATCCTGAGACTCAAAATCACCCCCTCACTCCTCTCTCTCCCCCCCTATCTGATTTGGTCGAAAATGACCAAAAATAGGTAAGTCAAGTGCTTTAAAAGCAAGTCAACAAAGATGGGCAAAACAGATATCAACTGGTCTATATGAATGTATCAACCAGTTGCTATGTAGCAGGAGGTCAAGGTCCATATCAATTGGATTTCAGTGAGTTTTAGCCTCGGTGTATCAGCCGGTTGTTAACAACCTATCAGTCGGTTGTTACCTCTGAAAAACTGAATCACTTCAGGTCCAATTTTGACCCATTTGCGCTTTGAATTGGCTTTTTACTAAAACACGAAAGTTGTAGATAATTGAAATAACTTTCCAACAAAAACATTAGACTTTAATCGGAGTTACAGTTTGAGAGATATGGCTAGAATATGAAACTACTGTACGAAAAGCGCTCAATCCGACATAACTTTCAAACAAATAATGAAACACTACAATGGCCTATGCACTACCCTATCTCACATTCTTAACACCGATACGCTAATATATATATCATATATTAACGTGCCAACGCCTAACGACTTACCACACAACAATGCAACACACGTCTACTACACAACACGAAAAGCAACAATGCGACAATCAACACATTACGTATAACAATACGGTTATACAAACACTACAACCATATCAAGAAATATATATTAAAATGCAAAAAAATTACTTGAAATTTTTGGGACATTATAAAAATACGATATTGTGGATAGTGATTCTTGAATATAATTTAATTTTACGCATTGGATAATAGTAAATTCACTACTACAAGAGTACGATTATATTAAAATAGGTCACGTCCAAACCAAACATATTACATGCTTTTCGATGAACTAAACATATACTAATCATAATAAATATTAGATCCACAAAAACTGTACATATCGCTGAGGTAGTTCCCATCATAGGTTTGTTGTATATTACATTCCGTATGCCATGATATCAATCCAGTTTGATATAAATCTGACTCGTACTCACTCTACCAATAGATCATGCACTAGAAAATTATTGCACTACTAAACCCGGTGTTTTATTAATTTCTTCGAAGCTTCCTAGAATCTTAGTATCTTATTTGGTAGGCCTTTCTTGATTATTAGACAAAGAACGCTTGTTTTTTGTATGCCAGCTTTCCTGCAATCATAAGTTGTCAATCTAACAATAACAAAAGTATAACCAGAGTAGATAATAATTAATTAGTATACACAATAATTAAATTTCAGTTAATAGTAATATCCATAGTTAGCCAAATGGCTTTTATGGATCATTTACCTGCATTTTGAATACAATCTAGGTTTTTTTGGAATATTTTTCTTTGATGTGCCGTGATATCTCCTACCTCTAGCCAGAATTAGGTCACTAATGCTAACATGATCAGGCATTTGTAATGATGGTTGTCTGTCAGCATTGTTCCCTTTATCCATTCCTGCCATGTACATTTTTTTCAACCGTCTTGTTATTGTTGAAATATTATCCATCAAATCATTGTAGTTATCGTTCATGTGAGAGACACAATAACACATGATAGAGCATGCACTTGGCAAAGCTGCAAATCAGAATCTATGTAGGGTGCCTGCACAAGACTAAAATTAGTTGTTTGAGTCCACATAGGAAGAATATAGGGTGGTGATCTCATGCATACATTCCATCTTCATAACCACCATTATGTGTGAGCATGGTATTCTCAATTAGTCAAATAGGTTGTAATGATATTTTAGAGCATGCACAAAAGGATAAAAAATGCAATAACAGAATAAGGATGTACAATAACTAAAAATCATTTAAGAGTAACATCCATAGTTGCAAATCATTTACCTTCATTTGGAACATAATTTGGTCTTATTTTACACATTTTCTTTGATGTGTTGTAATATCTTTTGCCCCTAGCCAGAATCGGGTTACTAAAATAAATAGGATTAGGCATTAGTGATGATGGCACCATCGGTGTTGTTCCTTCTATCTGTTCCTTCCATGTGCATTGCTTTCATTTACCTTATTATTGTTGAAATATTATCCCTCAACTTATCATAGCTATCGTTTTCATGAGTGGCTTAGTAATACATGATAGAGTATACACTTTATAAAGCTTGGAATAGAAATTTTTGGGTTGGGTTTGTGTATGGTGCCTGTACAAGACTAAAATTAACTATTTGAGTCCACTTCAAAAGAATACAAGCTGGTGATCTCCTACATGCGTTCCATCTTCATAACCACCATTATGTGCGAGCATGGTGTTCCCATTTAGTCGAATAGGTTGTAATGGCATTTTAGAGCATGCGCAAAAGGGTCATACTAAATAATCCAGCTCAAATTTATATCTCCATGCAAAGACAAGTAAAATAATTTTTCAATCCCAGTGTCAACCAACTATCCTAACCAATCAATCTTAAGTGATCATTACAACCTAACCAACCTAAACTCAAATATTATAAAAAAAAAATCCTCATTGCAAACCAACTATCCTATTCTATCTATCTGTTGTGCTCGTTACAACCAAACTATTCTATTCTGAGATTACTTGTTACAAAGGAGTTAATTACTATAAAAGGTGACAAAACTAATGCAATACAAGGTACACAATTACTGTTACTGAAATTTTTAAATTGCAACCCAACTATCTTAACCATACTAACACCATATCCTCAAATATGGGAAAAACTTTCTTCAACCAATTATTTGAGCCAATCTATCTTATGTGCTTATTACAATATAACCAACCAATTATGGGATTACTTGTTTCAGGGGTATAATTATTTTGAAATAGAATAAAAGTAAGACAATATTAGGTACAAAATTATTGTTATGGACAAATTTAGAACTACAAGGCTAACAACAACATCTAACTTTAGAAATCCAAGACTTGGATTTTGAATATGAATCTATGATTAATAATACAAACACTATCAACTAGGATAGACAATTGCTAGACTAACTTTACTATGGAGATTATTCATTCATTGGATGATTGTGGTCATTATTAAATTGAACCAAATTGAACTTGTCGTCAGCTATTGCATTCTTTACCGCAATTTTGGTTTTACTACCCTTGGTCGCATAATATCTTGTACAATATCAAGCTCTATATAGCACTATTCTAAAGAAGACATGCACTTCATCCTTTAGAACGTGAAAACCACTTGCCTTTGTGTCATGCCCGGAATTTCCATAAATTCGGGGACGTGATCCTATGAAGAAATAATAATCGGAACCCACAATAATCCACAATATAATGAAAGGAATAAATATACAATTTCTCTTCCTATAGCCAATCACAAACTATCTACGTCATTTCACAACACAATAAAAAATCCAGCTTGATTTCATATATATCATGAATAAATAGCTACAATATCTGTCATAAAATATAAATATACAACGATAGATATCCTCCTAAGTCGCGTATGCATACGCTATCAAGCTAGGTGCCTAAGTAAAATAAAATGAAATAAAGAGCTAAAAATCTAACATATTGTCCTATGGTTCAAACAAAATAAATGTACAAAAATATACTAATTCTGACTCGGTAAAGATATCCAATGAGCTCACAAAATATATCAGAGTTACCCTAGACCCTTAATGGTAGGCCGCATCGCCAAATCTAGGTGGGTCTCCAAGCCTGAAATGTCACAACACAAATAGGAAAGAAAAATAGAATTTGCACGGTCAAATGAGTGGTATAACTCTAAAAAGGAATTTCAGTATCTACATGATATGTATGCTCATGTAATGCCAAATGACACATGCTATGCAATCCCCCAAATTTCACTAATCCTTTATTTTTCACAAATCACGAAGTTTTCCTCTTTTCACAAAATTTTTTACAAATCACACAATTTTCACAAATCACTAACGATTTTCACAAATCACAATATTTCCCGCGACTCACAAAAATTTAGGACTAAGGTCTTTTACAAATGGGTCTGAGAAACCTTAGCTCGCATTGCTCCTTGGACCCGAGAATCATAGGTCTGAATCATAAAAATCACAAATATCACAAAAGTTTTATGGAAAAGTTGACTTAGTTCCGAAAAAAAAGAAAATACTCAACCATTCCTAATGCACGTGTTTTTTTTTAAATACAATTTTTTCCACAAATAAATCACAATAATGATGTGTATGCTCAACATTTGTTTTATGAGTATGCCAATGTACAATGTATCAACATTATATATCAAAAATAGAGTATTAAAAACTTACCATAATTTTCCACAACGGCACAATATTTGTTTTATTATTTATTCTACAATCACAATTTATTAATAATGAATGCAATATTTACCACAATTATTAAATTTACACGATAATTATATATATTAAGGCCTTGAGTATTTTAAAATCAAAATGGTTGGTAATCATAAATTTCAATCACAATTCACTAACCAAATCACAAGTATCACAATTTTAACCACAATATAAATCCAATCACTATTATCACATTTTTACATAATTAGGCAAGACGTGTCACATACGTCATGTACACACAAACTTTCCAATTTAAAGTAATAGAAGTAACATACTGTACCTAGGTGGAGATAAATCTTTTCTGAGTGGTCCTAGTTAAAAACCCCAATTTCTCTCAAGTTTGGGCTTCGAGTTTGATCTAGCAAATGATCACAAATCACAATGAGTTTACACACAAAAAAGATCGACACATCATATAGCACACGATTCTTAACTCTATTTAATTTACATACCAAGCATGAAAACTTAGGTATTTAGGAACGAGTGAAATAGGAAGAGAAACTTACATCAATATGGAGCCTAAGTGATGGGGAGTCCGAATATGCCCCTATAATCTACGAACCCGAGCCCTCGAGCTAGGTAATCTTGCTCTACAAAGTCTTTCTCTCTCTCTCCTATTCATCACCCTCTCTCTCTTTATACTCAGACCAGCACTAGAAATAAGAAAATAAAACTTCTCGCATGCCTTAAGTCTGGAAAAAATGAAACTGTTCTTCACCTGAGAATGTCGTTCGAACTACTTCGAACGGTGCTGCAGTTTGAACGGCACTCTTGAACCGTTCGAACGGTTCCTCCAGAACAAGAACATTACCATTGGAAACGCAAGATTTCAAGGGCTCTTTTACGCCGAAATTACCCACATTTCTCGACCTATGGTCTCACATAAATATCCACATTCTCACACTATTTTCACACATGATCACCATTGTCTCTAATTCTCATTCACAATCACAATAACTCACAATTTCTCACAACCCTCACAAGCCACACAAGTCTCCACCATTCTAACGATCTTCACAATGCTCACAATCACCACAATTCTCACAAAACTCACAATATAACTCACCCAAATGCATTCATGCCTAATGCAACAACTAATCTCTACAAGTGTTAGACTAAGTCTCACAATACTTACAAATCACAACTCACAATCCTCCTATTACAAATCTCCTCACAAAGTCTATAATATGACACACAAAACACAACACTTGAATGTCTATGCATAATGCACTACACAAATATTCAAAGGTTCCATTTAATTATTTATATCGTCAGCACTACACAAATATTCAAAGGTTCCATTTAATTATTTATATCGTCAACACATTAACGACATTATTTATTAAAAGAAAAAGTGAAAACTTTGCTCGGAATTTCAGGGACGTTACACTTTGCATACATCCTATAAAACCAATCAGTTGCATCCTTGCATGTGAATTCCTTGTTATAGACTTCAACATGGGTTAATATATTCCATCACCAAATATTTCATTGTCACCAACCATCCTAAAAATTTATTGCAACCAAACTACCCTAAAATCACTTTGGCATAAGTATTAAATACTATGGTATGATATTTACTTTAAATGTTTTAAGATTGTATATTTTGTTATAACAATCCCATTTCATTGAAACTCAACCAATCTAAGAATATTTTTTTTTTAAAATCAACTATCCAAATCAAACTATCGCAAATACTTATTCACATAAAATGTCACAATAAAAATGTGCAATTAAATGCTTGAAAAAGAAAAATCATTCAAATAACTATAGAATGTGCAGAAATTACTCTTATGTGAGTTCAAATTACTATATTTAGAGACAATGTTTAATTAGCAATGTAGCCAATTTAAAAAAATCACGATAAATTTATTATATATATATATATATATATATATATATATGTATATATATATGTATATATATGTATATATATATACTCACACACCGTTAATTATGTACTATTGAAGTAATATCATATATAATGTCCAATCAAAAGGGTGTAATTAAATTCTTCGAAATAGAGATTTTTCAAATCATATGCAATAAATTAAAAGTGAAATCCCCACATAGAATTATGCCAAGTGGGCTCAAAATGTTGCCACATATACAACATAAAAAAAATATTAGTCTTTATTATTTTGGAACATAATTTTTTTTTATAAATTTTCTAATTAATTGATTATATTTCAAGATATTTAGCATCCATCATTATTATAACATAATAAGAACACCATTACTAGAATGTAATTAGAATGGCTTTTATTTATTATTTATTACAATATTTTACTTTATTATAATCATTAATGCCATTAAAATTTTCTTTAAATGCCATATAAATTTCTTGCATATATTCTTCAAAGCCATTTTAATGGCTTGCTATTTTATTTTGAAATTGAATAAAACATTTAATTTGTAATTAGCAAATGTGTTGGAACAGAGCCCCTTTTTCCTATATATACCGTGTACATTGTCTGGACGTTGAGAGATTGACTTAAGCTTCATTCTTTTATATTTCTTGGTTTCTAATCATATTTGTTGAATCAAAATCATTCAGAAATTGTTTTGTTGATGCAATATTGAGATAATCAATTTAATTAATGCTCAACTCAGTAAATGGTAAACGTTTAGTGAAGGCTTTGTTAATAAGTTGAATAACAATCCAGTCAGTTAAGACATTTGTTATCCAACTGGATATCAATTCATTCAGTTAATGAATTCATTAACCAACTGGATATCAATTCAGGTGGTTAATGAATTCATCAACCAATACAAGGCATTTCAACCAACTGAATTTGAATCCAGTCGGTTAATTATGGCTTCAACCGACTGAAACTAAGTTGTCAAATAATAGTAGCTAGTTTCTCAAATATGTGAAATTACCTTTATGCCCTTCAATGGCTGTAAAGGACTAGTTTACCAATTCCATCTTGGGGAACAAATACACATATAAGGTGTTGAAGAATTGAGGGATCGCACTACAACAAATTATATACAAGCATTTAGGCTAAATTTCTTATAAATCGCACTTATAAAAGGTGTAATCAATTTTCATACAATACACTCCTATAAGTGGATTAAAATTCTCTTTAGACTCAAATTAATCTTTTTATTTAGAGTGATGAAGAGACTCTTATAGGAATAATTGAGGGATTGTCTTAATACTCAATTTGGGTGTGAGTTGAGTCCGTATAAATCAACTTGGGTAGTAGATGGAGCCGCAAAGACCTCGACAAGGGTTTGAGGAAAGCCCAAGAAGTCTCCTTGGGTTTGAGGTTGGCCTATAAAAATCTTGGGTTAGAGATGAGAACGAAAAATCTTGGCAATGCCCAATTAGCACTGTGAAGCTAATTAAATGTAAAGGTACTTAATGGAATAAAAGAAAATGGGCGTAAGGGTTTGTGAGATTTTTGGTTGAACCACTATAAAAATTAACATCGGCATTTTTCTACCCTTAACTCAATTTACTTTAATTGTCATATCTTTATCAATTGAGTTATAAGTAGCAAATCCCTTAAGTGAGTTGTCATTATTCTATGAAAAGTATTAAAATCTCAATTTGCTACCCTCATTGCAAATTTGCTATGTGAACCAACAATATTTATATTTGAGACAAGGAGAATGTTTTAAGCTATATGATTTTATACTTTGTGCAGGATTGCAGTATGTTTTAGATTATTGTATCCTAGAGGCTACACCCTTAAGAAATTAAGATATTTCTGCTGTATCGGTTGAGTGCATATAATCATTAATTAATATGTAAATAAAAAAGGTTATTATTATGAAAACTGTCAACTAAAAAATTAAATGGTGCATGATCATCAAAATATCATGTGTATTCTGTTGAAACAAATATACTTAGCAAAAATGGAATTGTTAATATTATATAATGAAATAATTGAAGAATAAACAATGCATCACACATGACTACAAACTAGTAATTATATAACGCAGTGATAATACTCTTAATAGAGTCTGATTTACTATCTTCTTAAATAATATTTACTCAACAATGTGTTTATATCAAGAAGCCATTATTAAAGTTATTCACAAAAATGAAATTTTATATATCTATCAAATTATTAGTTTTTAGACATCTAGTAGTGTACATAAATTAATATGTCATTGTTAGTAACATTGTAGTAATATAGTAATATGTTTTGACATGTTAATATGAGTAAGCTATTTAATAGAATATGATATAGTAAATAGATTACGTATCTAGTAAAATGTTGTTTCTTTAAGAGAATACTAATCACGTGAAAAATATTAATTTTGTAATTTAGTTTTGATACTTTATAATTTATTTATTATTTAAACAATGATTAGCGTAAGTGCACTCTTTAATTTAATAAAATTTACAATGTTTCATAGGTTAAATGCAAAATTAAAATATTTTGCTAATTACATGTAGAAATGTAGTAAAATTATATCAATATAGTTATTTGATAATTTGTATGTAAAAAAATTAAAATTTATATATTAAGATGGATCTCTTTTTGAAGTACATTTTGTAAACTTTAATTTGGTATACACTATGCAAAATTTTATTGTATGTATTTAAGTTATGTACTATATTATAAAAATTGAAAAAAGTTATATTCATTTAAAAAAAAAAAGAAATAGACCACAAAGCCACAATTATTGGCAATATTTGGTTCCAAATGAAACATGAAGACTTAGCCAGATCAAAAATTGAATAATATGTAGCAGTTAATTGTAAAAAATTAATATACAATGTTTAATATTTGCAATGCCATATAGTACGTGGTAAATTTATTTATATTTATTTTCTTCTTCTTCTTCTTCTTCTTCATCTTTTTCTTCTTCTTCTTCTTCTTATACACACACATATAGTATTTTACCCATGTATATAAGTTTTATATTATAAACAAATAAACTTATATATTAAGATGGATATCTTTTTGAAATATATTTTGTAAGTTTTAATACGATATATAATATGAACAAATTTATTATACGTAATTAAAGTTATATCTTATATTAGAAAAGTAGGGGGAAATAATTTGATTTTGTTTTTAAGATTTTGTAAACACAAAACCTATTAAAGCTAGTTTCAAGTGAAATGATGAGACAAAGGCCAATAAAAATTTGACATATGGCAGCTAATGTTTTTTTGTATGGTTTCCTGTAAAACCACCTCTTGTATCAAGTGGACTTCCGTTTTATGAAACTCTACCTCGACTTTTTTATTAAACGAGCTCTAAAATTCGACTCTCGCTTCTATCCTAGTATGCCCTCCTTGAATTATTGAAAATGTGAAAGTTGATTTTATCAGTACAAATATACCCAATTAATAAAGGCGTATTGTTAAGTGTTTTATTAATACTTTTTCTAAACAGAGAGTGCCTGTAAGGCTATAAATATAAACTTAAAAAGATGAAAATTATGCCTATCAGTAAGTTCTATGTAATGGATGTAACGTTCCGGAAATTTCAAATTTTTTTTTCGTATTTATAAAAATGTTTTAGAAACATATAATATTATTATTGCATTATTATGATGGAAGTATATGAAGTAGTAACGAGTTATCGAAGAATTACCGAAAGAAAAAGTATATGAAATTATTATGTGATTGTAGAAG
>MKEJ01012807.1:0-17522 GCA_001753735.1 Embelia ribes
AACAGTCCCTGTATTTCATTATGTGTATGGTTGTATATCTATCAATATATATATATATATATATATATATATTATATAGGCATATACATATATGTGTTGTAAAATTAGGTATTTTTTCATGTGTTTTATGAGGTTGTAACTCATAAAAATTACCAATTTTGAGTTAATTATTGTGTGGGCTACACATAATATCTTTTTCCATTATTGGATGATACTTAAAGCTTGTAGTACAAGTTTCGAAATATTATATTACATCGTAAAAAATCATAAAACGGTGTAAATAGAAATTAGCATCAAAGTAACGAATTGAAAGAATATTGAAATTTGGGTTAACTCATAGTAGGAATTGTCCCATATTTACCAAGTAAATGATTTTTTTCAATATAAATAGAATTGCATGTGCAACTAAAGATATAATCTAATGTAGTGTTTTGTTTATGTAACCTAACGTGACACAAACATATGAAAGTAGAAGCATCACTTGCGTTGTCCAGGTCGGGATTGGGCTCGGGCTCGAGTTTGGGTCCTGGGCTTGGTAGTTGATTGCATATGGCGCGTCCTTGTCCAGTTCTGGGATTGGGTAAGGGTCTGAGGTATGAGTTCTTGGCTTAAATTAAGTGCACATGTGTGGTTCGAAGCAAGTATTTAATTTTTAATTAAATACGAAAAATCCAAAAGTTTCAAAACTTGACAAATAAGTTCAAAACTTCTAGAAGACCCTACTCAACCACTAGTAGTGAGTGGTTTAGAGTTTTCTCAACCACTATTAGTAAGTGGTTTGGATTATTCTCAATAGAAGGGCTATAAAAGGACTGAAACATTCAGTTTTCATAGCTGAATTCATGGCTATAAAAGGGCTAGTTTTTAGTCATTAAAGAGAACAAAATATATAGCACTTACACTACAATATACTCATAGTCATATAAAGAAAGAAAGTATTGCACCATCAAATGCTCAATAAGACACCTCGATTGCAACTTTATTCGAGTTGCGAGAGTAGACGTTGTACCTTATGAACTAATTGCCGGTGCACGCTAGAAGCAGATTGGTGGTAGGCAAATTTGAGTTTAAGGGAACACGGTCATATTGTAATCTCGTCTAATATCACTAGTATACAGAATTTAACAATATATTTTATTTGATTTACTTTGTGTTTCACCTTTATTCCAGTAATTGTATACAATAAATTCCTCAAATTCTGTTAAGAAATTATTATAGCCAACAATGTGTACATGAACATACTTCTTCTTCTTCTAAATTTGAGTTTAAGTCAGGTGATTGCAAAGGCTTTGGGCCGCCAAATCTGTCAGGGCAAAAGGCTTTTTGTTTTTGTTTTGTTTTTTTTTTTTTTGGGTTAATTTCAAAATATTTATTTTACGGGTAGGGGAGTGCACAGTGATCCTTTAATCAAGGAGTTCATTGTAGCGAAGCCTCCAATTATTAGGGGATTTGAACAGTGATAGGATGACCGGTGAGACAAATTTTTCTAATTTTAACCCCTAATTTAGGATAGGGGCTTGCTTTAGGACCTCTGCTGGGAATGCCCTCCCCCGAAAGCCGCCAAACGAAGAGCCGTAGAAAATGCTTTGTATTGTATATATATCATATTCATATATTCATACCTGGTGTGCATTACTTATTCATAGATCTGATGTGTGTCGTTTTCCCCAATCCATTAGGGGGTTTATACGTAAGCCGTGACGCAACCTCACTCTGATTTCCACCTCTCAGAATCTCTCTCTCTCTCTCTCTCTCTCTCTCTCTCTCTCTATTCCGTTTGGACATGAGAAAACTGGGAAATTGGACCATTAGGGCATCACTATTTGTGTCCTTATTTTAGATAGTGTAAAATTTACATTCACCATCAGTGTACTCAGTGGTATGCAAGTAGAGAATTAAGAGCATGACACATGTGAATTAGATATATGGGTCTCGCCAAACAAGTACAAATGTTATGGATCACGTTTTTGTACTAATTTTTATACCAGCAAGGGATGAAACTTTTACTCGAATTTTAATACCACAACCAGATCCCCTAAATTTAAAAATAGAACTAGTGATAAACAATAGTTCCTAGTTCGAAATTGGTTCTAGCAGACCCTTATTTCTTAAAGATTGAACTGTTTTTGATATGCTGGTGGGAGCGATACCTTGATTTTAATCGATAAAATTTAGAATAAGAAGCTATTTAGGAGTACTGGTATGAGTGACCAATATTGTTGGATGTTTGTTTTGCAACATATAATTGGATTGGAATGTTGTCACTTGTTTTAGTCAATATAGTTTTTTATTTTATTTTTTTAAGAATATGTAAGGTGGTCATGTGGATTGTGATTTTCTACGAATAATAATATGCCGTTGACTGGAAGTTGGAATGAGAATAAAAATACTCCCTCTTACCTTACCTTTTGGTCTTTCCTTATTCCTCTCAATATTTCCAAAAAGAAAAACAACAAAAACTTATTTTCCTCCACACTTAGTACCTAACAGTCTACTTAAATAATTTATATGTTTGTTTTTTTGTATATGTTGATTGTCTACAAATACTCTGCTGACATGGGTTTTAAGTTTATTGAACCAGTACCTTCAAAGTTGGGAGAGTGCCACAGGTACTCACTCTCTGACTATGCTCCCCTTTTGTTCTTGTTTCTTTTTGGTCCTCTAGACTAATTAGTTTTAGATTGTTTACTAGATAATCATTCACAATATGCCATTTGGGTAATTCTATTGTTACTAGATAAAAAACTTTTATCCCCATTGACGTTAACTTTCAGAAAAAGTGGTTAACAAGTGTACAAAGGTTGGGCTGGTATTATGGGTTGTTTGGTTTTCCTTCTTTTTTGCTTTAAAGTTAGACTGCATTTGTTTGCTTAGCTTTTAAGTTAAGTTTATTTGTTGTTTGGTCGACATAAGTTAGAAACTTTACGTTGTACACATGCTAGAAAATATTTAGAAAGAAAAAATCTAGATATTTTGCTTGAAAGGTACAACGAAACGAACCCTATATCTCCGTTCACAGTTTACAATGGTTATGTGTTTGTTTTCTTTCTTATCTTTACTATTGAAAATTTGAAAATGAACTGATACCCCTCTTATTGTTTATTACAAATCAAGTGGGGGTTGACTTTCAAAACCCGCTGGTATATATAGATTCTGACGAGTATTAGGCTTTAATATGGATAATTGATATGAATTTTAAAAAAAATTGCTAATCTTGCAGGAAGTTAAATATAGCAAATTTAAGCTTTTTGCAGAAGTCTTGGAGTAAAGGATTGGATGGACAGAACTTCATAAACCCTGTTAAAATTTTTCACAAACAAGAGATAAGGGGTGCCTAATTTTCTTCCAAACTTGGACATTCCTTGATTTTCGAGAAGAGATGGGTTTTCAGCATTTGGTATGGTATTGTCGCCCGGTTGAAGATGGGGTTTGGGCCAAAGTAAGTGATAGTACTTTCGGTTCCTATACTCCTTGTGGAACTGATTCGCTTGTTATTGGTATCTCCTATTTGGTTCTTTCGGGATTGTGCTTGTATCGAATTTGGTTGATTAAGAAGGATCTTAAAGTCCGGAGATACTGCCTTCGATCGAAGTTCTATAATTATTTGTTGGGTTTCTTGGCTGGTTATTGTACTGCTGAGCCTCTATTCAGATTGGTGATGGGGATTTCGAATTTCAATTTAGATGGACAAAATGGACTGGCTCCCTTTGAGGTGTGCTTTTTAGAGATTTTTATTACAATTGTCAACTGTGTTACTAGCATTGCACTAGTTTCGTGTTCCATTATACATTTTTCTTAATTTCAATCTCACCGTTAGTTGATAAATTTTTCATTAATTAAAACCTGTGTTTCCTACAGATCGTTTCCCTGATCATTGAGACTCTTGCTTGGTTCTCCATGTTGGTAATGATTGGTGTAGAAAATAGAATATATATTAAAGAGTTCAGGTGGTATGTTCGGTTTGGAGTGGTTTATGTTCTGGTGGCTGAAGCTGTTATATTCAATCTCATACTGTCTGTGGCGGAGTATTATTCTAGGTCAGTTTTCAATTTGTGATATTAAGTAATATCTTAAAGGTAGACTCTTTTTTATCGGTAGGTAATAATATGTCAACGTATATAGGATTGGGATATCGACATATTTGTCATAATTCCATCTTTACTCAATTTCTTACTAATGTTTTTGAATGTGAAAATTTTTGAAAAGAATATTGGCAATTTAAGGATGAATAATGTGGAAATTTTGATGAGATACCAAAAGAATATGTCTTGTGCATTGCTTCAATCTTGTTTTAAAGAATCATGAGCGTTGCATACTCATATGCAATCGTATTTGTTTGAGCAGAACTGTGCTGTATCTATATATCGCTAAACTTCTCGTACAGGTTAGTTCATTTATTGTCTCTACATTGATCTCTCTTGTCAGAAGTTTCTATTGAATTTGCTACATAGGATACTGATTGACAGATAGACCAACTGACATTTGATGTTTTCTATTAACATAATTCTATCTAGCTGGTAATAAAGCCTCTTATCTTTCACCCTGTCAACTCCTTTTAGTTCTTTTAAATTTTGGATCTAGCAATCATTGTTTACGTCTATATATATAACCAAATTATAGCTCATTTCAGAGTCAGTGTTTATGCAGGTCTCTTTCGGCATTGTGGTTCTTGTATATGTTCCTAATTTGGATCCTTATCCTGGTTACATCCCATTATGGAATGAGTCTGTAGATGACGACGAGTATGAAGCACTTCTAGGAGGAGAGCATATTTGTCCCGAGAGGAATGCCAGCATATTCTCCAGTTAGTAGTTTTTCTCTAATGATATCTAGTAACACCAAAAAAATTGAGATGGCTTTACATGCAAAGAGAATCATCATTCTTCAATGGAATAGAACTGCTCGAGTAAATTAGCGTAATAGCGTGTTGTGTGAATGATTAAATGGTTGTCAATAACTTTGCTTTCTGTTTTTCTAGGGATATGTTTTTGGTGGATGACCCCACTGATGCGACAGGGCTACAAAAGACCCATCACCGAGAAAGATGTCTGGAAGCTGGACACTTGGGATCATACCGAGACACTAATTAAAAAGTTGGCAGTTGTTTTACTTTCTATTTGCTTTTTTCATGCTCAATATGGTTCCTGCCCAATCAATTTCTTAAATTTTTTCATCTTTTCAGGTTCCAGCTTTGTTGGGCTAAAGAATCGCAAAAGTCAAAGCCCTGGCTTTTACGTGCCTTAAATTCTAGCCTCGGTGGGAGGTACTATTTGACAAAGCTTAAGCTATTAGGGAGAGGTTCATTATATTATTTATTAACTTCAACATGCCCCTTTATTTGTGACATTTTTGAGCTAACAAGTCCAAATCAATTTTTAATTTGGTAGCTTTGAGACTTGAATTTACGACCTCTGTCTGCTCTGATAATATGTTAGGTGTATGCTACCTTCTTCCCTAAAATCTTAAGCTGTTAGAGAGAGGCTCATTATTTTGTTTATTAACTTCAACACTGACAAGTTACACACTAATTTCATTGGACTTTTTCCTTCAGGTTCTGGTTTGGAGGCCTTTTCAAGGTAATGAAGCCACCCTTCTGAAATTCTCTTTGCGTAATGTTAATGTTTTAGTTAGGAAAGGAAAACATTTGTTCTTCAGGACTTAAAATAACGACAACAGCATTTTTACTGCACATGGTTAGGGTGATGAGTTTACCATGAACATGGTTCGTCTTTACTCTTTTATGCATCAACACGCTTGGTGTTGTTTCGGAAAATGTGTTGATGAAGAAAAGGTCATATGGGTTTATTGTTAACTTGATTGTTATTGGGCTTTACTTCTTGTTTATGCCTTAAAGGCAAATCTTTTTAAAAGATTTTAACATCTTTCTGCCCCTGACCTCTGATCTTTGTTATCTTTCATTGATGATCGTACAGATTGGCAATGATCTTTCTCAATTTGTGGGGCCTACTTTATTGAGCCGTCTCTTGAAGGTTAGCATCACGCTCTGAAGCACTAACTCCACCCTTGCGTTGAGCTATTATTTTTTTCAATCTGGGTTAGTTGTTTGTATATGGCCACAAGAGCTCATGCTTGACCTAATGTTTGCAGTCAATGGAAAATGGTGAACCAGCGTGGATTGGTTATATTTATGCCTTCTCAATTTTTGTTGGGGTGGTATGGTCTCTTTCTTTGCCAGAATCTTTAAGTGTTTCTTCTAATGAAAAGTGATTTTATTTATTTCGTATTCTCCTTTTTTTGTACAATAGCCTTAACATTTTAAACCTTTTTTTTCTTTTAAATCATGTGATAGCCACCATCCTTAATAGATTTGACATGTTAGTATTCTGCCAATTTTTTCATGTTATTTTGTGCCAAGAGAACATAGATTGTGAAAGCAACACTAGTTTGTGATCATTGCACTGAATAAAAACATATATTTATGTTTCAGACAGCAGGAGTGCTTTGTGAAGCTCAATATTTCCAAAATGTTCTGCGTGTTGGTTTCAGACTAAGATCAACTTTGGTAAGCCCTCTTATCCGACACATATCACCTTTCAAATCATTTATGGAATCTGAAGTTTAAATATTTGGGGTTGATTTGCTTCTTTTCTTAGAATTTACTGTTTCTAGTCTTATGATAGTTTTCACTGGTTTTGGGTCTGAAAATGTTGTTTTCAGATTATTTTGAATTTTGCACAATCAAATATTTGAACCAAAGAAATCCTTTTGATTTCAATTCCTCACGTTCCTAACATAACTTATTTAATTCCTATTTTTGTAGGTAGCTGCGGTATTTCGTAAATCTTTAAGGCTAACCCACGAGAGTCGCAAGAACTTTCCATCCGGGAAGATTACAAATTTGATGGCGACTGATGCTAATGGTCTTCAGGTATGGTTTCTCTTCTATTTGCACATAAAACATCATGAGTTGACAAACCTTTTTCCTCATATGCTTAATTCATTGTAGTTCTATAGTAAAGTGATGGCTCTTAAAGGTAAAGAATCTAGGAGAAATTTTAGAAAACAAAAAATTATTTTTTCTATTTGCTTTGCTGCATGATGTTATAATATCGTTAATTTCTTCATGACATTTTCTAAAGCAATAAATTTGAGAAGTTTTGTGATTGCCAGCTCTGCCATGTAGCTTTACTTAGGCATGAGAAGTAAATGAACAATAATTGCAAATATTATATGATACAGTTAGTGAACAATAGTTACAAGTTATGCTGAATAGTTTCTCCTTAATATTCCATTTATGTAATTAATTAAAAAAATAGATGAAATATTACAACAAGGATCCATGAAATTTTGGCATGATCCATGAAATTCAAATGGCATATTTTGGTAGTGATGTGTCCCTTTGTATAAAATAGAAGTTGTAAATCCGATACATCTTTTCTTTTCTTTTCCTTTCAGCAAATATGCCAACAACTTCACAACTTATGGTCATCTCCGTTTCGTATCACAATGGCTATGGTCCTTCTTTACCAGCAACTGGGGGTAGCATCACTTCTTGGTTCTGCCATGTTAGTTCTAATGTTTCCTTTACAGGTAAGGTATCTTTTTGTGCCTCTTTGCTGCTAAAACGGGTTTCTTTTATTATTTTACACCTCACTTGTAGGTGATAGTATATTCCCAAATGGGTCATTAATTATTGATCCTGTATAACCTTCTAGCCATTCTAGTGAGAAAAGAAGCAGCAAAAAGATGAAAAAGAACCGACAGAGAAATGAACCATGCAATAGAAAATCATGAGGAGAAAAAGAAGCCTCAAATTTAACATCACCTCTAAAATTAATTATGCATTTATAGTCAGTTTTTGGACCCTATGTTCTAGTGTTTTTATTCTTTTGGCAATTGACCAAGTTTATTTTTGCAGGAGAACAAAATTATGTAGCACCTTATCTTAGGCTATTTTCCTGTCTTCTTTACTAATTTTTGGAAACTAACATTTTATATTCTTTTTTTTTTTTCACAACAGACATTTATCATAACAAAAATGAGAAAACTGGCAAAGGAAGGATTACAACGAACTGATAAAAGAGTTGGGCTAATGGGTGAAATTTTGGCTGCCATGGACACTGTCAAGTAGGACACAAATCTCTGCTAGGTTTTAGCTAAGCTTACTTACTAAGTATCGTTTTGTGGTTAACGTAATGACTTTCATTTTATGCGCAAAACATTCAGATGTTATGCGTGGGAAGAGAGTTTCCAATCTAAAGTACACAGCATTCGAAGTGATGAACTTTCATGGCTGCAAAAGACACAATTGTTGGGAGCGGTACGGAAGCTACCATAACATTGCAAATAACACATTAAGTTGCTTTACTTTTGTATTCTCTGCATCTGACTGATATAACCATGCCTGGTAAATTGGTAGTCATGTATTTGCACTAGGAGAGAATCTATTCTAACAGTATGGTTTATTAGGCAAAAATAAGTGTATGGAATTTTATTGCAAGTGAAGGCTAAATACTGAAAAGATTGACTAGTAACACTTAAATGTGTATTTTTATTTTACAGTCAATTGATTAGTTAATATTTTAGCGGCTAATAAAACTTGATGTACATTGAAGTAACTTTACTAGTTTCCGAAGTAAAAGGGGTTAGATCAGTGATCCATTTTTCCTCTCTGCAGTGCAACAATTTCATACTAAACAGCATTCCAGTTGTCGTGACGGTGACATCGTTCGGAATGTTCGCTTTGCTTGGTGGGGATTTGACTCCTTCAAGGGCCTTTACATCACTTTCTCTGTTTGCAGTGCTACGTTTTCCATTAAATATGCTTCCGAATTTAATCACCCAGGTTTGTTCTTCTCATCTTGGTTACAATCTCTATTTAGAAAACAAACTTGTACTTCTAAGAAACATAGATTGTCATTTAAAGCCCAGAAACCACTTGCAGTGTAAAATATAGAATAAAACAACGATGGACAAGAATGGATTCTCAATCAATACTATGATGGCTGAGCTTTGAGCTGACAACGTTTATCTACTCTAATATTGTATCTTGGGCATTTCCTTAATACATCTAATTTTAAGAAGTTCTATTCAGAAAAAGAGAAAATAAATCTTAAGGGGTTCTGACTTTGAAATGACACTAAAAACAGGTGGTAAATGCAAATGTATCGTTACAACGTCTGGAGGAACTATTTTTGGCAGAAGAGAGAGTTCTGATGCCTAACCCACCTCTTGAACCAGAACTTCCTGCCATATCGATCAAGGATGGATATTTTTCATGGGACTCTAAGGTCTGTTGTCTATGTTAATACGTGATTTATTTCAAAGTGATAGTGCTTTTTATGCTTTCAATTTTAGGTTATTATATGGAAGCTCATACAGTTGTTTGAGTGTGTACATTACCGAGTAACAATTACATACTCTAGATCAATGGGTTTTTTTCTTGTTGTACTTTGAATTTTGAGTCCGACTCCTTGAAGCTTGCCTAGTTCACCGATCAGACTATTTCGCATTTAAGAATGTTCAATTATGGCTTGTAGAACTAGTCTTTTATAGCATCACTGGTTGTCCTATTCTAATATAGTGTTTTTAGTCAACTTTTGTATTTACGGGACTTAGGATCAGTTCACTGGAGAATGTTGTTTTAGATGTCTAAGATCTTCCAAAAAAAAATAAAATTAAATAATTGATAAGCTATTACCTATTTGGAGCCTTTGCCTTTCTGCTGATTTACGGCATAGAGTTTCAGAAATTTGTGAAATTCTAAAAAAAAATTCTATTGTAACTTTTCTTTGTGCAGGCGGATAAGCCGACATTATCAAATATAAATTTGGACATACCAGTAGGCAGTCTGGTTGCAGTTGTTGGTGGCACTGGCGAAGGAAAGACTTCGCTTGTTTCCGCCATGATTGGAGAACTTCCACCAATCACGGCTACCAATTTAACTATCAGAGGAACTGTTGCTTATGTTCCCCAAGTATCATGGATTTTCAATGCTACTGTAAGTTAGTGCGGCTAATCATATATTAAGAAAATGATTTTCTAAAACAAACTGAAACAAAATTTTGGGGCTGGTGCCTGTTGATGATTTTATGTGTTCAGCTCTCAAAGCTTACTTGAAAGCTTAGGGACTATTTGGTTGTGTTCTCAGAATTTTCAGCTTCTGTTCTTCTTTTTAATGCTTTTTTGGGACAGAAACATTATAGTTAATAGAAACTCCATTTCATATTTATCCTGATTAACCAAAAGAAACAACTTTGGATACGTCAATAAAATAATTGTGATTTCACCTAAGTCTCCAAAATAGTTTCGGGGCCAATTCACCTTACGCAATTTCTGCAGTGTTTCTGTTTTTAAGACTGGGAATGATATTAAGGACTATGACTGAATGCAAACTAACATATTCAGGTTCGCGACAATATATTATTTGGATCCAAGTTTGAATCAGCTAGATACTGGAAGGCAATAGATGTGACAGCATTGCAACATGACCTTGATTTGCTTCCAGTTAAGTACCACTATAATCTTTACTCGTTTTTAGTTTCCATTAAAATCTATTCTAGGAAACGTTTAACTTATGCTTTTGGATCTGAGACTGGTAAATATGTAATTTTCAGGGTCGTGATCTTACTGAGATTGGTGAAAGAGGGGTGAATATTAGTGGAGGGCAAAAGCAAAGAGTTTCCATGGCGAGAGCCGTATATTCAGATGCTGATGTGTACATATTTGACGACCCACTTAGCGCTTTAGATGCCCATGTTGGACGTCAGGTACTGTTTATAAGCAATGTTGGCAATTATACATACTTCTTTGTTATATAAAAGAAGGCAAAATTCGCTCAATTGCTTGATGGTTGGGGGAAAAAAATAATAAAAAGAAGAAGAAGAAGACACTAAAGTTTTTTGGTAATTTTCTGGTCGGAAGATCAATTTAGTTGTTAAAGGTTTTCTAATAACATAAGCAATTTATAGAGAAACTATCAGAACGTGATAGTAAGCATTTAGTGCGTTATTGTTGATTTCAATCATACATCTTTTTTGCTCCAGGTCTTCAATAACTGCATAAAAGAAGAGTTGCAAGGGAAAACCAGAGTGCTTGTCACAAACCAGCTACATTTTCTACCACAGGTTGATAGAATTATTCTGATATCTGAAGGTATGGTTAAAGAGGAGGGAACATTCGAAGAGCTCTCAAGAACCGGCACAATCTTCCAAAAGCTTATGGAGAATGCAGGAAAAATGGAAGAGTGTTTCGATGAAAATGAAGTTGGTGGAGATATAAATTTTGAATCCTCCAACACTACTTCTAATAATATTAGGGAGAACGGATTTTCAGAGAGTGCCAACTCTAAACCTAAAAGGAAACAAGGAAAATCTGTTCTTATCAAGCAAGAAGAGCGGGAGACAGGAGTTGTCAGTTTGAATGTCCTATCGAGGTTGTATGGTGTACTTTGAAGATCTTTACTTCTGAAGTTATTGACAAATAATTGCTCCATGGGCAGAATATCTTTGTTTACTATGTTTAAAAATTGGGCACACATTAATACATATTATTGCGTCCAAGTTTTTGGGTTCAATATATATGCAAAGAGACATCTGATATATATTTGTTACTTTGTTAACTATTTACAAGTTAATTTTTATTTGTTACTTTGTTAACTATTTACAAGTTAATTTTAATTTGCGCTACAGTTAGCTTTTATCTTATACAATTTGAAGATTGTGGCTTTTGTTTTTCTTCTTTTTTTTTTTCTTTCTTTCTGAAGGTGTAATAACTCAAGTGGAAAATGGTTCACAGGAGAAAATCCGTATTGGGCTGTATATCCTACTTAATTGATTTGAAAATACAGTATTGGATGTTGATGTGTGTAAAATGTTTATCCTTCCAGGTATAAAGAGGCTCTAGGAGGTTTATGGTTTGTTATGATACTGTTTATGTGCTACACTTCAACTGAAGTTCTTCGAGTATCAAGTAGCACATGGCTTAGTGCCTGGACAAAACAAAGCAGTTCAAAGAGTGCTGCACCGGGTTTCTTCATTCTTGTATTTGCACTATTGTCATTTGGTCAGGTACTTTTGACAAATTTGCCCTTTAAGATTTTCCAATACTTTTATTTTGGCAGTTTTTGCTTAGCATTCCAAGTTTCACTTTGTATGATAGTAAATACTGTTTAGATGTTTTTTAAAAATAATTTTTTCATATGAGGAACTTTTTTGTTCTGCTATCTTTGTTGGGGAGAATCACACTTTTTCCACGGTTTTGTTCAGGTGATTGTGACACTGGCCAACTCTTTTTGGCTAATTACATCAAGCCTCAACGCAGCTAAGAGATTGCATGATATTATGCTACAGTCAGTACTCAGGGCTCCAATGGTATTTTTCCACACCAATCCAATTGGAAGAGTAATCAACAGATTTTCGAAGGACTTGGGCGATATAGATCGCAACGTTGCAAGCTTCATTAATTCGTTTCTGGGCCAAGTTTTTCAGCTTATGTCAACATTTGTGCTGATTGGCATTGTGAGCACCATGTCCCTCTGGGCCATAATGCCACTTCTGATTTTGTTTTACGCAGCCTATTTGTATTACCAGGTTGGTTTTCTTCACTTCTTTATACTTTCTATTTGTGAGATCTTGCTTTTTCAAAAGCCATAGGTTGGCATATTGAAGATTTAAAATATAATCTGCCCATGTCTCTAACAACTTACGCTTTTGGATGAGGTGGCATCTTGTGAACCAAAATTTATTTTATCAATTAATTTAGAGTTCTTTTTCCACATATCTTTCTCCCTTGCAGTTGACAACAGAGGTAACTTTCTCTCTTACAGATGAATAAAGAACTTTCTGTTTTTGGTTGTTGAACACATAGTTGTTTTCATCAATGAATTTGAAGTTCTTATTTCATTTATTTCCTAAAGTTGGCAATAGAGACAACTTCTGTTTTTGGTTGTAGAACACAAGCCGAGAAGTAAAGCGTTTGGATTCAATTACTAGATCTCCCGTTTACGCACAATTTGGAGAAGCGTTGAATGGTTTATCAACCATCCGTGCCTACAAAGCATATGATCGGATGGCTAATATCAACGGAAAATCTATGGATAACAATATCAGATTCACCCTTGTTAACAACAGCTCTAACCGCTGGCTAACCATAAGATTGGAAGCTCTTGGTGGCATAATGATATGGTTAACCGCAACCTTTGCTGTAATGGAGAACGGGCGACAACAAAACCAGGTGGCCTTCGCATCGACCATGGGTTTGCTTCTAAGTTATTCGTTAAACATTACAAATCTACTAAGTAGCGTCCTAAGACAAGCAAGTCGAGCCGAGAATAGCTTAAATGCTGTTGAGCGAGTAGGCACGTATATAGATTTACCGTCTGAGGCTCCAGCTATTATTGAGAACAAACGGCCCCCACCTGGATGGCCTTTGTCCGGGACCATTGAATTTGAAGAGGTGGTTCTACGATACAGACCTGAGCTTCCTCCGGTATTACATGGAGTTTCATTCACTATTTCACAGAGTGAGAAAGTGGGGATTGTAGGAAGAACTGGTGCGGGGAAATCTAGCATGCTCAATGCTTTATTTCGAATTGTGGAACTTGAGAGAGGAAGAATATCGATCGACAGCTGTGATGTTTCCAAGTTTGGGCTGACAGATTTGCGTAAAGTTCTTAGCATTATTCCACAAACACCAGTTCTTTTCTCAGGTACATGTCTTTTTCCATGATAATCTTACCTTTTTTACTTCAGCATAGTTATTACATAGTAGTGGGGTACTCAACCTACACGCAAATAGTTTTATCTTTAGTTGGCATAGCTGAATTTATGCGGTTTATACAACGTATATATAATGAATAATCTAATGATCTTTTATTTGTTTAGGAACTGTCCGATTCAATCTGGATCCCTTTGTTGAACACAACGATGCTGACCTTTGGGAGGCTTTAGAACGTGCTCACCTGAAAGAAGTCATTAGAAAGAATGCCTTGGGCCTTGATGCTGAGGTATCCATTCAATTATCTTAACTGAATCTCAGTCTTTTTTTTTCCCCAAATTTGTTTCTAAAATGATATTGCATATAGCAAAATCTCTGTGCAGAGATATTCAATCTGCTAATCATTAATCTTGTTATCACCTTCGGATTAACGTAACTGTATGTTGTATATATGATTCATTGTATGTTGTATATATGATTCTTACACTTTTAATATAACTAATTGGTAAGTATTTGACGATTGTACAGATATTGTTAAATATGCTACCTATCGCAATATTTAGTACTCATTGTATAAGTTTGCAAGTTAACCAAGTGATATTGTTTTGACTGTCAAAGGTGTCAGAGGGAGGAGAGAATTTCAGTGTGGGCCAGAGGCAACTACTGAGCCTTGCCCGAGCATTACTACGAAGATCAAAGGTTCTTGTTCTTGATGAAGCAACAGCTGCTGTTGATGTTAGAACCGACTCACTTATCCAGAAAACTATTCGTGAAGAATTCAAATCATGCACAATGCTTATCATCGCTCACCGACTGAATACCATAATAGACAGTGACAGAATACTGGTTCTCGAGGCTGGCCAGGTGCGAAATAACAAATATTACACTATGCCAACTCCTGGTAATTATTTACTCCGTCAAATATGTTCTACAGCGTATGAACTTTTTATCTTTCACCTTTCTACAGATGCTAAGGTATGTACGCATACTACACATATGAGCTCATTGAACCGTATCCATAGCTACCCAGAACTTTTTAACCAACGTTTCACATTTTTTCCTTTTCCCTTTCTCAAGTCAAAAAATTTCATCACCAAACTTGTAACTAACTTTTTATAGGCTTCCTAATTTTGGTAATTTGTGCAGGAAGCTCGTATTATGGGGGAAAAAAAAACTAGTATTAGTACTGTAGAAGTCCTCAATTTTAATTATAAATGTCCTCAAAGGCTCAAACTTTATTCCATTGGTAGAACAAAACTGCAATAAGGGTTCTCCAGACTTCTTTTCTTGTTTCGTATGAATAATCTAATTCACTATTTGTTGCATCATGGTATACTCCCCCCATATGTTTTGCAATGTTACCCATTTTTAATTCTAAATTGTTTTTCTTTTTTTTTTTCAAGAGAATGTTGGTAACTTATAGTCCATAAATATGTTGGCAATTATCTGTAAGCTCTTTCTGTAAATTTTGGTGATAAACTTCTTGTCATGTTGGTGCAGGTTAAGGAGTATGATGCTCCAGAGAAACTATTGTTGGATGAAGAAAGTGCTTTCTCGAAGATGGTTCAGAGTACAGGAGCAGCAAATGCTCAGTACTTGCGCAGCTTAGTTCTCGAAAGAAATGCAGAGAATAAACTTGATGACAATGAAACAAAGCTGATAAATGCGTGGAGAAGATCAAGGGCAGCCTCTTCTCATTGGGGTGCTGCTACTCAATTTGCTCTCGCTCTCAATCTCAGCTCTTCGAGAAAAAACCTTCCTTCCTTGGAAATGGATGATGATTCCAATATTGTGAAGAGAACAAAGGACGCCGTTGCCACTTTGCAGGAGGTTTTAGAAGGGAAACATGATGATATCATCGAGGAGACACTAAATCGACACCAGTTTCCTAAAACAAGATGGTGGTCAGCTCTCTACAAAGTCATTGAAGGTACATAGACAATATGTTGCGTATAGGAATATATGCGAAAAATTATGCATCCAAGTTTAGATTCTAAGCGGGGTACGGCATTGCTTTCATTGATGAGGAACAAAAGTGCATTTCTAACTAAACCTATAAGACTATTGAAGCTTCAAAGATTGACAGAGCAGTCAGTGCAGAAAAATAATTTTGGATGGATGAACCAGCCGCCTTGCCCTTATATTGTTTCTTTGTTCCATTCTTTATTCCCACTTTGCGGCGTTTTTTTCCCTTTCCGGTTTTAATCATTTTGATCATTTCAGGTCTTGCTATAATGAGCAAACTGTCTCATAATGGTCTTCAAGAACGAGAACATGGTTTTGAGGACCATTCACTGGATTGGGACCATGCAGAGATGTAGGTGGCAACCGCTTTTCCAATGGTATCTCGAAAAACTGAAATGCTGTAGTAAAAATCGAAGTTTTGCTCTTATGCACTTGTGTATGTATATGTTCCACAAAGTTGCAGAGTTGAGGACTTGTCTGTCCACACAGGCAACTTGTGTTGTGCTCTTTATCTCGAAGCCGTTGAGGGGCATATTTGTTGTATTATAATAACTTGGAATAAAGTAGCCTGGTGTATAACTTTTCAATTTAAAGCTTTTATCATTTTAGGCCTTAACAGCAAAAAGAACTCAGCTTAAAAACTGATAGCCAAATGCAGTTTAGATTTTAAGAAAAAAATCATTTTTCTACTGTCTCTGAGTTTTTGTTTTCTTTTTTCCCCTGCATGCTTGGGATACTTTCATCTCTTGTTTTGATAGTGACTTTATCTTTTCTTAATGCTCTTTTCCCAAGTCTCTTTCCCCCATAAAGACCCCATTTTTGACAAAGCAAGAGGAACGGATTAAAAGCCAATTTTTAATCGTTAGTTGTTTGGACTTTTCAATTAGTTGGACTTGGGACCCTATCAAGACCATATTATAAAGCCTAAATTGTCAAAACTCAAAGTTAACATACGTTTAATTTGGAGTTAGTCCACTAATATTAGTATATGCTTTTATTTTTATGAAAAGAAAAATCACAAAATAGTAGGATATATAATATAAAACTTGAGATTTGGACCAAATTGGTTTCATTATCGCACTTATTTTCTCTCTTTTTCTCTTCTTTTCGCACCTTTCTTCTTCTCTGTTAATAGCCTATTTATATTCAACAATAGAGATCTTGCTTACAATCAGAGCATAATATTTTCATTTAGTGATTCGGTTTACATGTTTGTATTAATCACGGTAAATGTCAAATCAATAATTCATAATATAAATAACTTTAGAAAAAAGCCATTTTCCGATACGCATATTCCACATTAACACTGTTACAATACATTTTTTACATCAACACGATGTTATCCAATTAATATCACTTGATTATAAAAGTGTGAACCTATGAAAGTGAAGGATTTCCTTTCATCTTTTTTTTTTTTAACAAAAATATATGAGGCATAAACTTCCATTAAATTTTCACTTACTTAAAGGTCAGAAAAGAATAAAAATAAATAAATTATTAAATTAAAGGTCATTAAGCCATTAACTATCTTAACAAATTTAAAATTAAATTTTAAAGTCCAAAACTTTTTCCAAATATAGATGAGTGTCCTATATGTAAATCATATATATATTTTTTATATACATTTGTATAATTATTTTCTAATTTTTTTTTTGAATATCTTAACAAAATATCATATAATAAATTTAAAATTAAATTTTGAAGTCCAAATATTTTTTCAAATAAAGATTATTGTCCTATATGTAAATTGTCGTATTTTTTTTTATATACATGAATACAATTATCTTCTTATTTTTTTTTGAAATCTCTTAAAAATAAGAAGTGTTATTTTCTTGTATAGCATTTGTAGACACACAAAATTTTTGGGCCATAAAAATGGA
>MKEJ01012818.1:0-13514 GCA_001753735.1 Embelia ribes
TATGGTGCTTTTGTGCAAGATTAATACAAAGATATAGCATTTTGCAAATCTAAAAATTAGAAACAAAATGAAAAATCTGGGCATTGAAAATATGATATGTATCATGAGGTTAGAAGTTAAGCCAAATATATCTATATGGCACACAAAAGCACATAATTTCGTGAATGAACAGTGTAACAAAACCTTAAAGACCCTTATGGCAAGAAGAAGAGGGGAAAACAATGGTTTGCATTTAAGAGGATATGCAACTTGAAGAAGTGTAAGAAAATGGTTTTGAGAAAATCTGCACAATTGGATCAAACTTTTACCAGCAATCCAACAACCCTGGTTTTGAGAAAACAATGGCTTTTTTTTTTTTTGAGAAAATCTGCACAATTGGAGCGTATTATCTTGATGCACAGCTTTTCTTGCATGTTTATTTGTTCTACTCATAATATCAAGGAAACCAAAGGGAAAAACAAGTCTGAATTCAAGGAAAGAAAAAGAGCATGAATATTATAGCTCTGAAAAAATTATTACCTGAACCAGCAGATGTAACAGATCCATATCGAACAAGACTTTTCTGAGGAATACAAGGAAATAAAAGGAAACAATATATTACACTTTAGTGATTCTCTTAGATCTTTCAAAGCCTTGTTATCAAAAAACTTAGGACCAAGCATACCTTCTTTTCCTCTTCTAAATTGGCAACTATCCTGTCCATCATATCTGTTGTTCAGAAAGCAAATACTTGCAGTAAGACAATAGACTACGGTTGCTATTTTTCTTAGAAAAATTATGATGATTGCTTTCAGAAAGAGAGAACAACACCAGCAATGAACAAGAGAACTGGCACAGATCTTCAACTGGTTTGAACTTTAACGATAATCTTTTGCCTGATTTTGAGTCCAAATTCCAAATTTTTAGGAACTAAAAAAGAAGAATGAAAACAAAAAAATGTACCAGACAAGCCCTACGATGCTTTCTAAAATTTCACTTTAGTCTATTTACTAGTCTTGTCGTGATAACATTAAAAAGCAGAATGCAAAACCAGAAACCAAAAGTTATGAGAGCACAACGAAACATCAGTACGAATAAAAACATCATGCCAACTGCATATTCTATTTCTCATTACCTTTAGACCCATTTTCTGCTTTTCTCCTTGAGTTCTCACTCATCGTTTGACATGAATTAGTGTGCCCATCACACATGTCATAACCAACTGTTGCAGCAGCTGAAGATTCACTAATCGAAGGCTCTCTAGAAAGTGCTCGCAAATTCATAGGTGTGACAAAATTGTCCACGTCCATATTGTAGGACCCTTGCAATGTTTGCATAAGACTAGGATCATTAACTTGAATTCGTGAAGCATCTTGAAAAGCGCCAAGCATCCCTTGAATTTGACTTCCTTGCCCTTGGTTCATACTTGTGTCACCCAAAACTTCTTGAGCACCATAAAGCCCTACTTCACCTTGGTTATACGTTTTCTTTCGCTCTAAAGTATCTTTCAACATGCTCACAACTGAAGAGACTTTGTCTACGTTATCAATAGGAGGTGGGTTGTTGAAAGGGGATGAGGATGAATTTGATGGAGACATAAATGTATTGAATTGGTTTGGAATGTCACATAGAGAAATATCTCCAAATCCATTTTGATTTGTAATCTCCTGCTTAATATTGTCAACTTGGTGCCCAGACAAATTGCTGAGGCTATGCATACCTAGGGGTGTCTGGGAGTTTTGCATGGCAACATACCTCCTCCTGCAAAGAAGTATTTCAAAATTGACTGCTGAAAACAATAAATGATTGATGTCATGTGTCCATTGTGATGGAAACTAACATGGTCCCAGAAAGCATGTTTGTTTTTATCAAAGAAGGGGAAATTTTTTCAACCAACGAAGAAAAAACTTGGAAAATATTTCTGCTTCCATGTTATTTTGATTTTTTGAAGCAACAAAATTAACTTTCTTTAGGTCCCTAGAACTTAATTGTTATCTGGAAAATTTTAATACCAACTGTTTTGGGAATCAATCAGCATATGATGCCTCCAATAGGATTTCTGCATTTCGTACAGGAAAACCAGTTTACACACCATGACCATAGCAAACCATGAATTTTCATCAAGAAATTTCAGAATTAAGAAGAGAACAATGAAAACTCTAAATCTCGTTCTAGACACTTCCACTCTCTAAGAAAAGGGTCTATCATTGAAACCTCAAAGTAACCTTGGCCATTTTCTAATTTTTGAAGTGGTGAAATGTAAATGAAGATAGATTTTTTTTTCTAGCAGAAATGGATATCATAGTTGTTTAAATGGCATCTGATTATTATAGTCGCTACATATACAATCTCTCCTGAAATGGATATTGGTGGTGTTTAAAGCCCTAACTTGAATTTCTATATGTTAGGGCACGCATGCCTCCATTCAGACTTGTGGGTCACGGATTCGTCCCCTTGTAAACAACCTCTTTGGAAATAAAGGTAAGGTTGCGTACATCAAACCTTCCCAAATCTCGTAGTGCGGGAGTTTTATGCAATGGTCAGTCCATATATGTATATATATAAGCTGCATATGATGCTAAAGAAATGGAGATGGCTTGATATTTACATGACATCTGATTATTGTAGTTGCTTTATATTCAATCTCTCCTTAAATTGATATTGGTAGTGTTTATAGCCCTAACTTGAATTTCTATAAGTTAGGGTCATGCACACCTCCATTGCTACTTGTAGGTCATGGTTTCATCCTGTTGGAAACCACCTCTTTGGAAACATTAGACCCTCCCGAGACCCCTGGGAGCTTTGTGCATTGGGTCCTCCATCTTAATTGTAGCACATGATTAGGAAAATTCAAAGCTACATGGTAATTACTTGTAAAATGCACAATATTGGTTTTCGTGCCATTTTATTTGTTGGCTATCTCCTTTGAAGATTTACATGTTAGAGTCTCTTTTATGTATATTAATGTGCTTGAATGTTTGAGAAAATTAACAGGAAAGGCTTTGAGAGCTTCTAAATCAACTCTTACGTGTTTTAACTTTTACCTTCCCTTATTCTTCTATTTTAGTGACTCTTATCCATTGTTGGCACTTAAAGTTACTATTTTAAGGGTCCCTATCCTTCTTTCTCTAAACTTTTCTTTTATTTAATGTTTATGAGGAATTGTCCTGATAACATGCTCTTTTATTGCTCTGTCAGTCGTGCAGTTGGATATCGTTTTGGTTCCCATCTTGGGGATACTGTTCCATTGTTGATTAACTATTGTACTAGTGCCTCAGAGAATGATGAGGAGCTTCGTGAGTACAGTTTTCAGGTATTGTATGTAATTTATTTAGATTCTTCATTTTGACGAATTTTTCCTGACTGGGTGCATGTTTATGTGGAATGCAGGCGCTGGAAAGCTTTCTGCTTAGGTGCCACAGGGACATATCCCCCTACTGTGATGGCATTCTTCATCTAACTCTAGTATATATTAGTTATGACCCTAATTTCACTGATGACATGGAAGAGGATATAGAAGATGCGAGTTATGAGGAAGAGGATGATGAGTATGTTTTTTTCCCTAATTAATTTTATGTTTTTTCCCTAAATCCCGAGTGACAGTTTAAGACGTTAAAATATTGTAGTGAGAGTGCTACTGAATACTCTGATGATGAGGATATAAGTTGGAAAGTCAGAAGAGCTGCTGCTAAATGCTTAGCTGCTTTGATCGCTTCCCGGCCTGAGATGCTTACAAAGCTTTATGAGGAGGTATTATTTTGCTAGTAATAATCTGTGTGTATATCCCCACTTATAGCTTTTTGTTTCAGTTGTGCTGTTTCAATCTAGAGTTCAAGTCAATACAACATAAGAACATTTATATGTGCATGTGTTGTCTTCTTAAACATGCAAATAGAGATTGTTCCTCGTTAGTGGCTAACTACTTCTTAAAGTCTTGGCTTCGTCACACGAATTTGTTATTTTGCAGGCCTGTCCAAAGCTTATTGACAGGTTCAAGGAGAGGGAGGAAAATGTCAAGGCAAGGCCGAATTTATCCAGTTTCTCCCACTTATTATTTTTCTTTTTTTCTCCTCCTCACCTTTCTTTATTTGTTTTTCTTTCTTTGTCTGTTGGTATTGAATACTTTTTTTAAAAAAAATATTTTATTTTTTACCTTTGCTGTTCCTCTTGTATGCACTGCAGATGGATGTATTCAGTACATTCATTGAGTTGCTTCGTCAGACAGGAAATGTCACCAAAGGACAGACGGATATGAACCAAGCAAGGTAAGATTTTTCTTCTTCACCACTTCAATCCCCTATATCTCTTTCATCTTCACCTCTGCAATCATCTATATCTCTTGTACTTTCTTTCTTCATTCTGCTTTCATAATCTTTGTTAGATCATAACATAGCAAGAGTTGGTCTGAAAGGAGGCCTCAAAATTCGTTGAAGAAGATTTCAAAATTTTTGCAAAGATAATGGAGTGTTTCAGTCCCACATCAATTCCATTTTTCCCTGCTTGTTTCTGTCATTGTGAAATATCAAATATTTTTGTTTTTCCTGGCATTAGCCTTTTTCTTCTTACTTTAAATAAGGAAAAATAGAGAAAAGGAAATAAATTGCATCGATTGAAAATTTTCATACCTGATGCGAAATGATTCAAAGCTGCGATGGGATGAAGACAAGACTAGGGGTAGTCATTAAAAATGCGGGTCTACCCGCAGACCCGCCGGGTAGACCCACACCTGCCCTGCAATAGACCCGTACCCGTACCGCACCCGCAGCTATGCGGGGCGGGTATGAGTTTCAGAAGCAGACACAAAAAATGCTAGTTTTTTTTTCATATAAATATACCATTCCCTACTTCATTTATCATAACCAACAATAATCAATTATAAATTATCAATACTTACACTTTACAAGGTCTCAAATCATTTATTAAAAAAAATCGTGTTCTGTTTACCAAAATTCAATTGTCTCCGCTACACTCGGTCTCCTATGGGCTGTTTCAACTTCTAGTCCTTATTTCTATTTGATTGTACTTCTAAACTTGCAATTTATAATTCTTAGCCTAATTGCAGAAATATCAGTTCTTTATATATATATATATATATATGAGTAATATTCATGAAAACACCTCTGGGGCAATTTCTAATCCTTAGCCTATTTGAGATTTGTTATGATTTAAATTTGAGCATTTTCATAGTTTAGTTGTGTTTCTATTATTATATAAAAAAAAGAAATATAATGCCTTAAATATGAATTGAAATATGAGTTTTATTTTCTTGTTCAAACTGAGTTCAAAAATATTTATTTCTTAATTCTCCAATACGTATTACAATAACGTAATTGTGTATTTTACAACTTATAATAAAACAATATAAATTATTAATAAGAACACAAGTTATAGTTTGTAACTTAAAATACATCAATTTTAGGAGGTTAGTCCACTGACCTGCTTGGTCAGGCTACTAACCTTGCAAGTAGACCCGCATTACACCCGCACCACATATATGCGCGGTGCGGGTATGAGTCTCATATTTCTTCTCTGACCCGTGGACCCGCGACCTGTAGACCCTCCGGGTACGGGGCTGGTAGACCCGCCGGGTCTAATGAGCACCCCTAGACAAGACCAAAATTAATTTGCTATGATAAGTGAATTTTGCTGCCGTGGATATACTTTTGCGTGCAGTCTACATATGTATGAGGAGTTCTTTTCCGGAAAAAACTCAAAATAAGCTTTAAAGTTTATGTGAAATACACCTTTTATTTATGTTGCCATTTGGGCCAACAGAATATTAAAAACATTGTTGTTGTGCTTTATATTTTTCCAGAACAATGCCTCACTACACATTTCCAGTTTCAGTTTCCAAAGTTATTGAAGTCAGAAAAACAAGAAAATGTATTTGTTACAAAAGTTGGATAAATCTGCTATAGGTGGTACTATGAAAGCAACTTGTAGACCTGTTTCATTGCATTTCACAATTAATTTAATGTTTGGCACTTCTAATGCAGTCCAAGATGGTTATTGAAGCAAGAAGTATCAAAGATTGTTAGGTCCATCGCGAGGCAGTTGCGAGAGAAATCTGTTAAAACAAAGGTAAGATCATGCTTGGGGTAGGGTACTGCTGGCAGAAAATTTTCATGTCTTCTTTTTTGTCATCTTTTCCTGCAGGTCGGTGCTTTTTCTGTTTTGAAAGAACTTGTTGTTGTCACACCCGATTGACTAGCAGATCATATTGGATCCCTCATTCCTGGAATTGTGAAGGCATTATGTGATAACTCTGCTATCTTTTCTTCTCTATAGATGACTGCCCAAACTGGTATGATGCGATAATCATTCTTGAATGATACGACTGTCTCTTCAGTTATGTATGTTAACACCATTCTTTTCTTCGTTCTTCTGTTGTCTTCTTCAGGATAAGTCTGCTACCTCTAATTTGAAGATTGAAGCACTTGTCTTTACAAGGCTAGTATTAGCTTCTCATTCACCGTCTGTTTTCCACCCTTATGTCAAGGTAACAGTAACCAACTTGTCCCCTTTGAGTGCTAATCTTTTGAAGGCATAGTACTTGCTTTATGAGGGTTTTATTACTCCATGAAAATGGTGATGGGGCTATTTCTTAGTAATATGATAAGAGCTTAAGTTGTATTGTGTCATTGACATTAAGAGCTATCTACAGTGTAATATAAAAGGCTTATCATAGGTTATAATTCTTGCTGTCGGGTTTTCTGCTGCCTGTTCCACCTCTTCTGGCTATCTTTGCTAGTATAAATGAGGATAGAAAAATGCTGATAACCTTGTGATTTTAACTTACTAAAGCTGGGAGCTACAGCAAAGAAGTTCAATTTGATTAACCTTTCTCTCTCTCTACCAACACTATATATATATATTAGTATGTATCTTCATTAGGTAACCTGCATATGATAAGCTGTTAGTGGTCTATATAGATTATCATGCAACTGTACACAGAGCTGCGAACGGACAGGCAACAGCCTTATATAATCTTAGGGAAACAAAAATTTGGATGTAGCCAGGAATAGTCAAGGTTTTTAGACAATTGCTAGGTAAATGACAAAATTTCTGAAATTTGGAATATTGAGAGAAGATGCCAGTCAAAATAAAAGCCTGTAGTTCCAAAGTTCTTATCTGTGAAGTATGAAGCTTAACTCTAGGTTGTCTTCAAATGGGATTAACATTCTACTTGATTCATTTTATATTTGGTTGTTATCCCTTTACCTTCTGTGGTTTCCTTGCTTCTTTTTTTCTTTTTTTGAATAATTGGAATTTGAAACTTATCAGTTTGTATTTCTTGTTTCTTCAGGCTCTTTCTTCTTCTGTTTTATCTGCTGTTGGTGAACGCTATTACAAAGTTACGGCTGAGGGGTTAAGAGTGTGCGGGGAGCTTGTTCGTGTCGTACGGCCTAATATTGATATATATATATATATTCTTATATATATATATATATATATATTGAAGTATTTTTCTAGGTGCTAATTGCTTTGTTTTCCAGGGTTGTGGTTTTGATTTTAAGCCGTATATCGATCCTATATACAATGCCATTATGTCACGCTTGACGAATCAAGATCAAGATCAGGTTAGTAGGGTTTGCATACAGAAATGATTGTCCTGTGTGTTTATGCTGACTGACTTATGACGATTCTTTGCCAGGAGGTCAAGGAGTGTGCAATTTATTGCACAGGGCTTGTCATCTCAACCTTTGGTGATTACCTCAAAGCCGAGCTACCAATATGCCTTCCTGTTCTAGTGGATCGAATGGGTAATGAGATTACCCGACTTACAGCTGTTAAGGTTTGTCTACTTATAGCTAAGCAATTCTCTTCTCCCCCTCCTCCCCCCACCCCTTCTTTCCTCTCTCTCTCTCTGTTTGTGCGCTTTTGTGTCAAAGTAGTTGGGGTTGTCGAATTTTACTCCGATGATTTTAATTCCTCTGCATGAAGGGACCTGCCTCTCTCTTACTTGAGTGCATGGCAGGACCGACCTAGGAATTGGGAGCCTTAAGGCAAAAGGTTAATAAAGGTCTTGTGTTTAATTTAGTGAAAATGTTCTGTCGATATGAGTTGTATGTGGTGTTATCAGAATACTGAAGTCAGATGGTTGTCTCCAGGCTTTTGCTGTCATAGCTGCTTCTCCATTGCGGGTAGACCTCTCATGTGTTCTGGAACATGTTATTGCAGAGTTGACTGCCTTTTTGCGCAAGGTATGAAATGCTGCTGTTTATTAGTTAGGGTAAAATGCAAAGTTAACCATGTACTTTTGGTCATTTTCAAGTAGCCTACTTTTTGCAATTGACTACCATGTACTATCCATTTTTTTTCAATAACCTATTCGTCAGTTTCCTTTCAGATTACTTACCAAGGAGGCTGACACAGGACATTAAACACAATTTCAACTCATACCAACCTTTACGGTCACCTAGAACTCACGAAACACTGGCCCACTCTCCTAAGAAAGCTAGCTCATTATGGTAAACTTTTTTAGTTTAGGTGACCATGGTGGTTGATTTAAATACAAATCATGATCAAAGTTTCGTGAGTATGATGGGTGACTATTTTCACTTTGAAATTTAGACCAGAGAACTGGAACTGGTGGTCATGTAGGAACATTATGGCAGTTATCAATTGCAAAAATTGGATGGTATATGGTAATCAATTGCAAAAAATCAAAAGTATATGGTGTCTATTTTAAGACCTTTACCACATGGTGGTTATTTGCATTTTACCCTATTAGTCACTATAATATTCACGTTAAAATTCTTCAGTGTCATTTATGATTAATTTTTTGCTTTCTTGGAAAACAGGCTAATCGGGCATTGAGACAGGCAACACTGGGGGCACTGAATTTGCTAATTGCAGCTTATGGTGATAAAATTGGTTCAGATGCATATGAAGTCATCATTACAGAGCTTTCGACTCTGATAAGGTTTTTTAACTATGTTTAATTTCTTAATCTCATCAATTATGAGGTGATCATTATGGTCTCCTGCTGTTATTTTTTCTTCTTTCCAACACTTAATCTGTGTGCACATCAGTGATTCAGACTTGCACATGACGGCATTGGCTTTGGAACTCTGCTGTACCTTAATGACTGACAGAAGGTCAATCCCAAGTGTTGGTTCGACTGTTAGAAACAAAGTTCTTCCTCAAGCACTGACATTAACGACAAGTTCGCTACTTCAAGGACAAGCCCTTTTGGTATTCTTTTGGCCTTAGTTTGTTGTCTGATGTCTGCTTTGGAGTGCTTGCATCAATTGAAATCCTTCTTAATTCTGCAGGCTTTACAAAACTTCTTTTCCGCCTTAGTATATTCAGCAAATACAAGTTTTGACGCTTTGCTAGATTCTCTTCTTTCAACTGCCAAGCCATCTGCTGGAGGTGTTGCAAAACAAGCATTGTTCTCTGTAGCTCAATGTATAGCCGTACTTTGCCTTGCGGCAAGTGACAATAAATGTTCCTCCACGGTGAATATGCTTACAGACATCTTGAAAGATGATAGTGGTATCAATTCGGTAGGATTTTATCTTCGCGTGCTTCCTTTTTTCTTTTTATAATAATTTATCCATTCATTGTCATTTACTTGGGGGTTTGTTAAATTTCTTCCTTTGCCTAGATGGTCATCTTAAAGTTTCCAAAGAACCCTACCAAATTAAGATGGGTCCGTGGAATCCTTAATCTGGTAGAAGCGGTTTTAGCTATGACGTAGAAAGACTTGATTAGGTTCAAGATAGGAATGGGAAGCCTAATCCTAACCCAATGCTCCGTCATCCCTAGCTATACTTAGCTTTGTACTTTATTGTTTATTGAGGAAAATGGTTTGGTGACAGTTTGCTTGTTACTTTACGAAAAAACCTTTCCCTTTTGCTTCGTAAGCATAAAAAACATAGGCTTTTGACTGCTTATGTAATGGCCAGCTGTCACAGCAGTACCTATATCCACATGCTCCCAGCTTACACTTTTTTTTGCAAAATATATTTTACTCATAAGCTGCAAATTTTTTGGTGTTAAGCAGTTTTTATGTTTGTGCTTAATGAGTATAAAGCAAATTACTTATTTGGTTATTTACAAAGTGAAAAGGATGCTTTTGTAAATTTTTTTTGGAAGTGATGAAATGCAAACAAACTGAGACAAATTTATTCTAATTAATCAACCTCTGTTATTTGCATTTTGTAGAGAATGTGTTATATGCATATTTGTTTCAAAATTATGCTTGGTTGCTTTGATTGGTGTTTTTTTTGTGGTTCTTATTTTTTTCCATTCCAAAAAAGATTTTGATCTCTCTGTTAAGGTGGAGCTTCAAATTTGTTTGAAATTGTTATCCAATAGTTTGTGATTTCTACAAGGGTTCTTCTTCTTGTTTCAGGCTAAGCAACACCTTGCGTTGCTATGTTTAGGAGAGATAGGGAGAAGAAAAGATCTAAGCTTGCATGCCCATATTGAAAACATTGTCATTGAATCCTTCCAATCTCCCTTTGAAGAGATCAAGTCCGCTGCATCTTATGCTCTTGGAAATATTGCTGTCGGTAATCTGGCAAAGTATTTACCTTTTATTCTGGACCAAATTGATAACCAGCAAAAAAAGCAATATCTGCTTCTCCATTCATTGAAGGAGGTATGTCTTATGCATGAGAACATCTGCTTAATGTCTTATTTCTATTTTTTTAAACCTTACAAGAGGCAAGTTGCAGGTTATAGTGAGGCAATCTGTGGAGAAAGCAGAGTTTCAGGATTCAAGTGTTGAGAAGATACTTAGTTTGCTTTTCAACTATTGCGAAAGCGATGAAGAAGGTGTTCGAAATGTTGTCGCTGAGTGTTTGGGTAAAATCGCACTTATTGAACCTGCCAAACTCATTCCAGCACTGAAGGTACAATATTTAAGGAATAGGGCTGTATGCTTCTTTGCCGATAGTATAATATATTACCTTGTATTCTTGCTTCTGCAGGAACGTACAAGAAGTCCTGCGGCATTCACTAGAGCAACAGCTGTTATTGCTGTGAAATATTCAATAGTTGAGCGTCCAGGGAAGATCGATGATGTCATCTATTCTGAGATCTCATCATTTATGATGCTTATTAAGGATCATGACCGGGTAATAGAATAAGTCAATAATTGTATGGTGCCATTTGTTTATTTTTTTACATTATTGTGTGATGCTTACGTCATTGCTCGTGTAAATGGTGTTTGGTACATATCATGTTTGGTACATATCATGTGCCTTGTTGCACATTGTGGTATTGTTTGTGCTGCCTTATAAGTATATTTCTTCTGATTATTATGCAGCATGTTAGGCGGGCAGCTGTCTTGGCTCTAAATACAGCGGCACACAATAAGCCAAACCTTGTTAAGGGTCTTCTTCCTGAATTACTACCACTTCTTTATGATCAGACGGTTGTCAAGGTAACTTGCCTATTTCTGTTAAAGCCAATTCTTAACCTTTTCAGATATTGCATTGACTTTGTTGCTGAATGTGATGCTGCATTAATTTCTAGTAATCTTGCTCATCTTGTCATCTATTTAGACTTCAAAAATCACTTCCCCTGACAACTGATTTATAAAACTTCTGTACTGTAATGACATGCTTGAAACTGTAATGGTTAGATGCACAATCACACACATGATAATATATTTAGTATTTACATTTATGTGTATATATATATGAACATATATGAGTTGTAATAAATAAAACAAGTGAAAGTGAGGATAATTCTTATTTTCGGTACATTCTTTTTGGAGCACTAAGGTAGATAATTTTATTTCCTGTTAGATTTTTTGTTTCCAAATCCTTGTGCCAAAAAAGAAGTCCTTGTGCCAAAAAAGTGTTTACTTCTGGAATATTATGGCGAAGCTTTAGTCTATTCGCATGCTTACCCCTTCACAGATAGATAGAAAAAGAAACAAATGGAAGAGAAGGGGCCTTCACGAGTGAGGTGGGGTTGGGGGAGTAGTTTGTGTCTACATATAAAAAGGCTTCAACGTGTCCGGGGATTATGCACGACTGATCATTTTTACCTTTTTGTTAATTTTATTCTTTCAATTTTATTCTACTGCTCACTTGTTCCTATATGATCTTTCGCAGCAAGAAATGATAAGAACTGTTGATCTTGGTCCTTTCAAGCATGTAGTGGATCATGGACTTGAGCTGAGGAAAGCTGCTTTTGAATGTGTGGACGCATTGTTGGATAGTTGCCTAGATCAAGTAAACCCTTCATTGTTCATCGTTCCCTACCTTAAATCTGGTCTCGATGGTGAGTTGGTAGTTTTTGCTATCAATTTTGTACTTGCTGGTTTGAGATTTACTCAAGGTGCTTTTATGCAATATGGATTATGACTTCTTGAAGAAATGGTTTGTGCCCTTTGCTTGCTAAAGTACTTGGTTGCTAATCTACCGTTTTGGCTTTTCCCAGATCATTATGATGTTAAAATGCCATGCCATTTAATACTATCAAAACTTGCTGACAAGTGTCCGTCAGCTGTATTGGCAGGTGCGTCTAATGTTGTTCTATTTCCTTCTACGTATATGCAACAGTGTTTAAGTATTGGTTACTACTTTTTTTCTTTACTTTTATTTTTCTTCATTTGCAGTTTTAGACTCATTGGTGGATCCTCTCCAGAAAACTATAACCTTTAGGCTAAAGCAAGATGCTGTGAAGCAAGAAGTAGATCGTAATGAAGATATGATTCGGAGTGCTCTACGAGCAATTGCATCCATAGATCGCATTAGGTTAGACTGTCTCTCTTTCTCTCATCTTGAGGCTATCCATTTTTATATGGAAAGTTAAAAGAGAAACAATTTTCATTTACTTCCAAAATTTTGACCAAACTGTGACTTGATTTGTCGCGCCGAGAATTTCCATAAACCCGGGGACGTGAACTTAAAGAAAAGAAAAAGGAAAGAAAAGAAAAGAAAAAAAGATAGAATAACCACCTCATAACCAAACCAAACCACAGCCCGACGTCCTGCCATAATATACCGACATAAATTCATAATACAAATTGCAGCATACCGAGTTACAAGTACAAATAAACCCATCAAGCTACGAACTTGTATAAAATGAAAATAAAAGTCTGAACTAAACCTGGTCCAAACTCTGAACATCATCAACTCAAGTCTAGCTCGTCTCTAACATTGAAACTTATCCGAAAATATGTTTGCCCTTCTAGCAAGGCAGCACTACGCTCTGACCCTACAAGACCACGCGAGTCCATATACAAAATAAAAATGTATGGGTCAGAATCTAAACCAAACGATAAATGGGAATCTACTAAGTATGAAGTGCATGTATGCACATGTAATGCACTGAAACTCCCATGTTTCCTTTTCCCGTGTATGCTCATAAATTCTAAGTGATACTAAGGCATGTTCACAACATACAGTAAAACCTAGAAGTTCTTCCGAGACATACAACTACGATGATGACATATATCATACATTGGGACTACTGAGTAATGCAATATCTGAATGCAATAGATACTAAAGTACACCGGGTACTAAAGTATATCAATTACTACTAGATCCCAGAGTACCAAACATTGA
>MKEJ01012819.1:0-12551 GCA_001753735.1 Embelia ribes
TTAACTCAAATATAACGGTAATAAGATAACTATGTATAAAAGAAAAGACTACAAGTAAAATTTTACTTGTTTTTCTGCTTTATAGGACTATGTCTGTTCCCTCTAGAGTATGTAGCATTAAATACCAATATATGCACACATAATTTCCTCATATTTCTGGAACTTCTTTTTTATGTCATTTGAGCAGATTGTAAATATGCTAGTGCACCATGTATCTTGTAGTCTGACAGTGTAATTTATGTGCTTCACAACATCTACATCAGATAGTTGAGAAAAGTAAAGAAAACAGAGGGCATATGGCGGATTGATGCATTGCATAAAGTCCTCAAGGAAATACACTCTCTGTTCATAATGTTTCATGGACATGTAAGAGCTTTGCTTGATAATGCACCTACAGGAGCTAATATCACAAAGGCACGCCTTTTTTGCGTCTTGCCTAAGGCGCAAGGAGCAAAAAGACGCAGAAAGGCGCGCACCTTTATGATATCGCCCGCCTTTGGATGTCAAAGATGCCAGGCATTGCGCCTCGTGCTTCAGGCGCGCCTTTAATAACAGAGCCTAAAGCACTGGCGCCTACACATAGGTGAGTGACTAGGCGGTGTATTTTTAATGGAGCCTAGCCTAGAGTTTTTAAGACACCTACCCTTCACCTCACCGAGGCGAGCGCCCAGAGCACCTTTAACAACACTGTGAGAGAACACGTAATAATAAACTTATAAACAAGATGAAAAGTGTGAGCTGAAATAAACCGGCATAACCAGAGGAATTTATGATCTACAAACAAAGATGTACTCTTATACTTTCTTATTGGTTACCTTTTAGAAGGCGTACTCTCATAGCTCTAATCTCGACATATTTCCAATTTTCATCAACCACGGGAACAATAGCGGACTGCACTCCTTCCCCATTCAAGTTGTTTATGCACATCATATAACTTTTGGTAGTATTCCAATCAACAGGGCCCAACTCATCCGCACCAAGAGTCTCATGAACCTCTTGTGCCTTGTATAACAGCTTATGTTTGGTATAATCCAGCATTGAAGTCTGCAAACGATCGATGAAAAATTAAGCCAACCAACAAATATATCAAAAGTAAACATCTGAAAGGTATGGATAAGTCCATTGCAATGCAGAATTCTCATCTTATTGAAACAAGTTATGTCACCGTTTGAAACTTAGTCACAAAGGAGCTTGATGATTTATATTGAACCAAAGTTAACATAAGAAAGAATGAAATATATATAAAAAGCAGTGAGATAGTAATGGAAAGAACAAAATATCATACCTCAATTATTGACAGCTTATCCATACCAAAAAGGAATAACAATAACTGCGTGGTTGATCCATTCACAATAATAGTCAAAAACACAACTCCACCAGTGAAGAAAAGGAACTGTGGATACAAATTAAACATTTTAATCCATCAACCATCTCAACCAATTGTAGTTTTCTAAGTGAGACTGAATAGTTTAAACCCCATACCAAAACTCCAGTTTCAGCACTGAGATGAACCGAACTAGTGCTGCCACTCTGAGAAAGGGAGAATATGAGAGTAGAGTAAAAAGATTTTCACAAAAGGAGTTGAATAAAGTTCTGCCCTTAAATCACTTGAAAACAACTTCGTTCTACATAAAACAGTTCATCTTTAGAACAGGTTTATATGAGCTCAGTACATATAACGAGTTTTTTCTTACTTTTACAGCAAGGGCTAGTGAAAGCGACACTGCCCCTCGCAAACCTGACCAAACAAGAAGAGTGGCTTCCTTCCAATCCAAACCATAGCCAAACATTCGTAGAAGAGGGTATAATGTAACCACTACTATGATGCGAGAGACTTGGACAAAAACATAAAGAAGAAAAAGGTATCCCCAAGATAATCCTGAAGAAAGAAATGTTCAAACACATTAAATAGGTTCCAGATGGATGATGCAAGTACTTTGAATAAAATGGGGCAGATGGAGAAAAACTTGAACCGCCCATCATATCAAATAACCTAATTAAAAAGTGTTGACCCAAGATAATAAACTAAGAGGGGGTTGAATTGATTTCTTTAAAAATTAACTATGTTAAAAATTATTTCCCTCAAGCTTTAGTAAAAGTGAGAATGAATATGTAATGAATATAATAGTGTGTGTGAGCAATAAGAATACTAATAATAAAGTAAGGAAAGAAATACAATACGCGGTGATAAATAGTGGTTCAGTAACAATATTGACATTGTGTCAAAGCCCTTACTCCATTTCTACAAGATTTCCCCTTGAGTTCCCTTTAGTTTATGGTGAAGCGATACACCCTAAAGAATCGGTTGCTATTCCGGGTCTTAACCTAACCGAGAATCCAAGTAGACTTGCAAGTGCTACTTGAAATAGTTACAACCTTGAGCTATCCGAGTTCCTAATTTGAGTTTACACTCACAAAAAGAGTGTAATGCCTCTCAAAACTACACAACTCACTCAAGATTGAGAGTTTATAAATCACTCTCGAGATTACAACAAAACAAAAACCCTTTTACAACTGATTTAGAAGTGTTTATACAAGTAGGTACTCAAAGGTAAGGGAGCATTTCGCTTATGCTTCTTGGTTTTCGAGCTTTAATTGAGTGTTTGGAGAAGTTCATATATCAGACTTGGAGGGACAAGACCATGCCTAGGGTTGCAAAATGAATTCCAAACCAAGCCACCGTAAGTCGTACCTTTTGACAAGTGAAAATATGCTATCTGCTTTGTATCTGTCGACTGATAATCAAATATCTGTCGACAGATATTCTGTTTCTGTCGACTGATTGCAACTCAAGAATGTATGCTTCTTAGGTGGACCATTTCTATCGATTGATATAGTGTATCTATCAACTGATGTTTCATCTGTCTGACATACATGCATATGTAGATAGATGTTAGACTTTTTGTTGCATAAAAATAGTCTAAGTATTTATTAGATTATTTATTTGTCGACTGATATGATATATCTATCAACTGATATATCCAATCTACAATATTGACCTATCTTTGAAGCTTTTCATCATGCCTCTTCAATTTTTGAACTTATATGTCGACCGATAGCAACATATACCGACATATATCTCCGTTTTTTACCAAATTGAGTCATTTCCATGTATCGAACATTTTCCGAGGCTTTTGCTAAGCTTGAGGCCGTCATAAACACTTGATTCAAACATAAGTACGACTGTAGAGCTCAATTTTATTTATTTTCACTTTTAATTGTTATTATCAAAAATCGATAAATCGTTTTTATTTTCAAACCTTGGGGCCAAAAAAGAAAAATGCATAGTGTAATGATCCCATTATACACATTTTAAAGAAAAAGAGCATATTAAATTTTAGATTGTAAATTGTTTTAAATCTAAGCTTGTACTCGCTCCTCCACCACCCAAGGAAACAATTACAGTAGAACATAAATGTATTGATCTGTTCAAAAAACATCTAGTATTATTCTTTGTTTTTGACAGTGTTCTAGTATTATTTTGAGCAAGGGTTTTCTTATCAAAATAAGAACCAAAAGATCACATCTCATAAGATCATACACTTCTATACAACATAATAACCACAAATTTAATAATATCCTTTTTTCACATTTTAAAAAATTATAACCAACATAGCACTAAAATAACAAAAATTAAAGAGGACAAGTGACTGCTAGACTTAATTGATTCATTGTTGTGAAAAACAAAACCATACCACCAATGAAAAATTAAAATAAAAAAAAAAAGTCCAGAAATTATAGGCACACAATAAAATGAAAAGTTGTTGAGTATATTTAGTACCATGATTCACTGTCAGGTCATCGACACTGAGAATACCTCTAGCTATAATAACTCCACTGCAAAAGCATCAAAAGTAAGCAAAAGAAAATAAGTAAAGATAGGAAAGTAAGAAGAAACTCCGCATGCATCAAAACAATTAGAAGAACCTAAATCATTATGGTAGCAGGCAAAGAGGATGGACCTCATACACACAATAAACAACATGGCTTTAAGGCCACAGAGAAATAACAAGTTTGGTAAAAATAAAAACAAGAATTGAACCCTAGTTTGTATTAATGGCAGAGTAAGACCAACTGAAGTATGTTAACTAAAAACAGGAAATATAGCTTGTATACTTCTTTTATGTATGGACAAGATTTTCCAACGAATTGAAGATCTATTATTTCTCCATGTTAAGGTATAAATGATGAGCTAAATGAATTTCGTCCCCCTAATCGTGTAGGATTGACCACAAAAATGAAAGCATCTCTCAATGAGGCTGGCATCACTTTCAATTGATACAAAATTGTAGCAAAAATCCCAGAAATTTGTAATGATAAAAGAGATGGCCCAACGTCTTCTCAAATTGTTTGACACAACAACTAGAGCAAAGACCATTAACATTTGGTTAATGGTCATAAGAATTCATTACAATTTTTCTCAAGTAAAAGTGAAAACCAGAATAATTGCATTAACATGAGATGCTTATATAACTAATTATAGCATCAGAGAATTATACCCCACATTTAGAAGTTACAAAAGCAATGAGAAAAGAAGGAAATTGTTTCTGATAACAAATTAGATATTCAAAGTTGCCAATTTAATTTCATGAACAAGTTAGTACAAATTTGAAAGCTTAAAACCACTAACCTCAAGATAAATATTAATGTATTGTATATGTAAGCTATGACCCCCCTGAAAAACAATATGTCATCAGTTTAAAAGATGAAGGAAGATATATTTTGAAGGAAATACACAAAAAAGAAAAATCAAAACGAAAACATCCACAGACATATTTCGGTGATGATCATATGCAAATAGAATTAAATCCACAATACCATGAATAAGGCAAACAACAATAATTTTTTCAACCGAACAAACAGTAAATCAACTACATTGGTTGGGTGAACACTCTAGAATCACAACCACTAACACGCTAAAGGAGGACGACCTCACACAAGCCTACAATCCCATGCAAAAATGGAGTCATATGCCCTGTTCATTAGACCTCATCCATTTGGCGCTAAAGTTTTAGTCATCACCTTTCCTCATCAAGTACAACACAGAAGATGTAACTACATAAGAAACCATCTTAACACGATCTTCGCAAATGGTTTGCTTAAACTAAATAATGGTTTATCCTTTGCTGGATCCAACTATATAAAGTACTTGTGAACTCTCTAAGCAGCTATAGTACTTTTCTATACGAAAAAACTATCTAAGCCATCTCCACGGATGAAATCATTATGTAAACCTAGGGTTTTGACTTTGCCATTGCATTGTCAAAACAAGATCTATGTCCAGAAGAAAACAAATATAGAGGAGCACAACAAGCGAAAGATATGTCAGAGATTTTAATGTGCACAAAAAGCTCTAACACCACATTGAGAATATCTATCTAAACAAGGGAAAGATATCAATCAAATATATTGTCCTACACCACGCAAGTAAACTCTTTTTCTAATAGCAACCCGACCTCATCTCGTTGGGTTCTTTCATTTCATACGAGATACATATTGTTGACAGTTATTGAACCATGAAAATAAGTTACTGGTTAGCAACAATCACTTTTGGACAGATGGCTTGAAAGGTAAAAAAACATGTGCGCTTACGCATGAAACCACAAGTTTAAAAGTCACAACAGAATACACTTCTCCAAGTATGTAGGATAACATAAAGCTTATTAGACCAGACAACTACTTAATATATAAATCAATAAGGGCATATACCAAAATTCCTGTAAACTCTTTAGTTGACCGGCTTTGAATTTAGTCTTGGCAGCTGCAGCAAAAAGTCTGCATTGCATTCATAAAATAAATATAGTCATATCTAGCAAATAATACGTTCATATTAAAAATGAATAAATGTAAAAACCCTTTAACTTACATCCCAAGTGTCACTACAGTTAAGATACCAGAAACATTAGCCCATTCTTGAGCCTACAAAATGAAGTTTGCTGGTTATGTAGCGGTAATAGAAAAACAAGGTCATTCATTGGACAAGCAAACATAGCCTTTTCTCATGTCGGTACATAACTATAGTCACACATGAAAATAATACCCAGAATAGAAAAATCATTGTGACAACAAATGATGGAAGAAAGTTTCTTTCAAAGAAAAAGTAAGCCATCCAAAGATCAGTGTTAGAGGCATAGTTGCCGAAATAAAAAAAGGGAAACGGGAATAGTCTTAGGAAACGGAAACGTGAAACGAGCCCTTAAAAATATAGGGGGAACAGGAAATACCGATATTATTATTAATTAAATATATAATATATGAATCTACAATAATATTGGTAATATATATATGTAAAAAACTATATGTAACAATAAAAATGGTTATATATTTTCTAGTCGAATATTTTTATTGATATATAAATAATATTTTTATCATATTAAATTAACTAAAAAATGATTATTTTATTTACTTTTGTAAGTTTCCTAATATTATGGAAATTATTTGGAATCGAGTTTCTGTTACAAGTTTTAGAAACACAAAGTTTCCGTTTGGAAACGGTTTCCGGTTGGAAACAGTTTCCGGAGTAATCGAGTTCCCCATATCAAATCAAGTTTCCTGGTAACTATGGTTAGTGGTGCAAGATTTGCCAGAGTTAGTCAAATAATCTCAGCACAACTTTATAAAATTATATTCTATTTGAAGTTCGTGCATAAAAAACATACGTTACTATTTACAATATACAGAGTTAGTGTGCCACAAACAGACTATATAATTTGATTCCCCAAGTAGTTTGTAGAGAAATAGCAGATGATACCCACTTCTAGAAAATTACAGAAAGATAACTGATGAATTAAAAACTCTACGCATACAAATCAAAATAACATGAATATGGAATTTCTACAAGATCAAATTTTTTAATCACAAAACTAGTGAAAAGAGAGCGAGATATGCCAGAGGGACCCTCAGTGGCCTGTTAACATGGCATTACAATCACAAGCTTCGCAAAACTGATAAAAGGGCAAAACTGATGGATCTTCAGGTATAAGGAGCGTACCACAAAGTAAGCAACATAGCTCACAGCTAATGTAAGTGAAATGTTTGTAACTGTGTCGTTGTATACAAACCCCAGCCAAAAAAACAAGGCCAACGCAAAGGCAACCCCGATGGCAACACTGGAAGAAAAACTTCATCAGAAAAATAATGCCGTAGATGCCATATTCGTTACCTAGCAAACACAATACCTACGATCCAACAGAGGCTAGGGCGAAAAACTTGATAATTCCAGCCAAGCCAAATTTCTGACCAAGTACCATTTTAAAGAAAAGCTGATAGACAACCATTGATACCCTATTGAAATGATGAACAAAAAAAAGAGGGTATAGTGAAATAGAGAAACAACGGGAAAAAAGTTGAGAATAATGGATAAAACTGAACTGCTTATTCAAGAGATTTTAGCAGAAAAGGAAGTACTTATAGTGTTATATACCCGTCATTGATCATTGACTCTCCTTCAATAATTGTACTCATTTTCTTGCTCGTGCCAAGCTCCTTCATCGACGCCACAACAGCAACTGGATCTGTAGCGCTCAGAATCGCCCCAAGCAACAACGATGTTTCCCAGCTCCAGGTGTAGGGGAAACATATCTGCATACAAGTCCATGGTAATTTCAAGATGTCCCCAATGATTAAAACTGAAAAATAAAAGTTAAAAGTAAAAGCAAAAGCCAGGTATACCTTCAGAGCAGATCCAATGCAAAAGGTTGATATAAGAACACCAGGCCCAGCAACAAGAAGCATTTGGGTCATACATCTCTGCGTGATCAACAGCTTATCTGAGTACCAGTTTTAACTTCCATATTTAAACGTAGAATATACAAGTAAACTAATTGAACTGACACTTACAGCCAGAGTCTAGAAAAATCTTGCAAAAAAGCTATACAAGATTATTATTATTTAATAAAAGGATAACCAAAACAAGGCAAATAAGAAAAAGTAACTTCCTGCCCAAAAGACTTTATTCAAGCCACGAAAATTAAAATACGCTGTCAAATAGTTGGTGGTACTTCAGGTTCATTAATTACTCCATACAAAGTAGTTTCAAAGTAATAACAAAACTTTCAAGAAAGAATTTGTTCCATTTGTGATAATTCATTGCCTTTTTAATCATGGTGCGATGTGAAATGGTATTTTCCTCATACAGAAACAAAATGAAATGAAATTTAATATTTATTTCAAGTTTTCCTTTCCTTTTTCTTGAGAATAAAAAATATCAAGTTTGTTTCCCTTCATCTTAATCATTTGACAGTCATGCTCTGGGAGCTCAGAAAACTAGCATTCTTCATGTGAAATAAGCGCAGATCCGGCAATTATGACAGTACAATTTGTAGCTGACGACTGCACACAGAGATGCTTTTACTTTTTAACAATATTTTGAACGAGGGCAGAAAACCAAAACTGACATATAATTACCAGAAATGTTACTTGGTTTTATAGCTATTACTCAGTCAAGCTCTACCAACAAGCCCAAATGCATGAATTCAGGTTGAAGAGGCAGAGCATACACTTAACAGGAAATATTATGACATTGCAACTTGTGAACAAAGAAGACGAACCTTTACTTGGTGCATTTCCATCAAGAATGAGCCTTCAAAAAGAAGAATTGGAAGAAATGCAGCCAGCAGAAGATCGGCATCAATATTGGCCCCTGTAAGCATCAGTTCTTTAAAAAACTCATCCTTGGAAAGTATATTTTAAAACAATTATAATGAAATTATGGAACTCAAAAATCAGTTTGTGCATAAGAGCAAAAACAGAAATGCATAAAACCAATTTGAAAAAAAAAATAGACAAAAAGCATACTCACATATTCGGATGCCGTCTCCAAGTTTTCCCATATGATGACTGAAAGCATGTTCTGCATAATTAGGACATTGGAAATTTTGTTTAACCCAAAAAAAAAAAAAACACCTTTGCAAAAAGCTGTTTGTTCCACTACATGAACCTTCATTGTTATAAGCTTATAGACTTGAATATAAGCATTTGCATTATAGACTAATCATTTAAAATCAGAATCACATCTAAAAACAATTAAGATCTAAGACTAAATCGAGTGACACATGGGTTATACAAACAACAAACATTCTGCCGATTGCTACAAATTGGAGAATTACCGATACTTGTCTATACATAGTACTAAAAGAAGAAATGTAGAGATATATTTAGTTCATTACTGGGAACATTGTTTCATTCTGACATGTAAAGATCAAAATCAGCAGTTTGAACATATTTTTTAATCAAATACTTATTCCTTCACTCAATTAACATGATTGGGTTGGAAAACAAGTAAGAAATATGATTACAACACCCTGTATAAAAGTTATAAGAAAAACTCTGATGCATTGTGCTAGCGTATTCCTATAAAAGGGGAAGAGTGTTGCGCTTGATGTCATTGTTGTGTATGAATTTTGTAAACCATGATTCTGTATGGTAAATCATTTTCCATAACACATTTTTTTTGTTTTTTCCATTTTTACCCCATGTGAAACCTCCTAACCTGTTAGTTGGAGACTGATTGGTCTTATAACTTTTGTACAGGTCCTGTAGGTACAAGAAAAGTAACTTGTTTTCAAAAAATATGATAACCTTGTAACTCCCTTTGTACAATGCAGTAATGTTATTGAATTTAATTCTTTTTTTAGGGGGAAAAAAAACTAACAGATCATATGACATAACTCCTTATAAAAAGTTGTAATCTGCTTAATACAATTTTTGTTTTAATATAGTAACTATATTGTACAAAGAGAGTTACTACATTTTGACACAAGATTATCATATTTTTGAAAGTGTGTTGCTTTCGTGGACCTGTATAGAAGTTACAACCGAGAGTTTATGGCCTAACTTGCATAGAGAGTTGATAGCTAGTTTTGCCATTGGTATTTCAGAAAATAAAATAAACCAATTTTTCGAAGTTGCATTATACAATAGCATCGGAATTCTGAAATACATTTGAAGAGTTTATCTGCCAACTCAAACTCGTTTCTTCTGATTATTTCAAACATATCAAAGGCAAGATCGTATTTCATCAATATCTGTAGCTACAGATCTGGTACTTCATTTTAGATGAACATCTAGCAATACGTTAAGGATGAGATAATTCTGTAGTCAACCTGAGATTTAAGGAGCTTAATGGAGTATTTAGTACTTAGTACGTCAAATATTGTACACAAAGCCAAGTACAACAGTTAAAAATCACAAAATAGCATAGCATAAACAGTAGCAAATTTAACACATCTCAGTGTTTCACGCATAAACATGTAGAAAGCAAGATTGTGTTAGATCCTGATCATGATGATCCTGATTATGATGAAAGTTTCATCATAATCAGGATCTACAAGTCTAGTATACTGTTCTTTTCAAACATCTTACTGCATACTCCACTGTGTAGAAAAACCAAATTAAAAATTTGTCATGGCTGAGATAAATGTATAATCAACCCGAGACTCAAGGAATCAAATGAGTAGTTTATAGCTCAAATATTGTGTGCAGAGCCCACAATGATAGTTAAAAATCAAGAAAAAGATTATAGAATTACAAAACGGAGAAGCGAAGAAGGGCCGAAAGGAGACACCTAAAAAGCCAATGCCCATGCCTAGGACCAGCAACGCAACAGTGTAGGGTACTTTAGATCCACGAAGGATACATCTGCAAGCTAACCCCATTGCCAAACACAGCCCAGCAAAAATTACTGCATCGGCTGAGCATGAAGAAGAAGAAGAAAATGAAGAAGTCTGCGTATTTTCCATATCCCTGAGGCTAAATGGAATTGGGCCTTCACTCACAGCAGCCATTATCTCCCAACTACTACAAGCAGCATGCATATGTCAACGTATATAATAAAAAAACGTCTGATTACGATTGAAAGCGGATTACGTTACTAGAAAAATGAGAACAAAAACTAAACTTAAGGATTTGCAAATGCACTAGCTTTAAGAATCTTACGAATTTGCTGGTTTCAAAAAATTTCTCACTTTCACACGAGAAGAGGAGTAACAGAAGTTTGATTATGATTCTTAAAAGTGGATTTTGTGTAAAACAAGAAACAATCTAACAAAAGAAAAACAGAAGTATCTGCAGAATTGGCTTATGAGTAATTTCCAGGAGTGTGTTGGAGACATGCTAGCATTAAGAATATCAGAATAACAGTTTCAGTGGTTTCCAGAAAAATCACATTTACGTACAATGGAAAAAATAAAAAGTAAAAACTTTGTATTCAATCCAGAATCAACAAAAACAGACCTACAAAAGCCGAAAGCACAATCAAGCAACTCTTATTTATACATGGATTTAATGTACTTCAGGATTTTGGACACATATAATGTTTCTAATCTATTTTCAATTTTAACTTCCACCACCATTTCCTCCACAAAAAATATATAAAGAATAAAAGAGAAAGATTCGTATGCGTCTTTCTTTCTGGCCATTCAAAAAGTTCTTTGTCCATTGGCTAAGTGTATTCCCACTGGCCTTTTGCAATATCCTTTTTATTAAAAATTAGATTTTAAAAATGCAATATCCTTTTTTGTAAAAAAAATCATATTTCAACTGTCCCATAAATACAATATCCTGATAGAATAACAATTTTACCAATTGTCTAATATAAACTGTTAAAAATCTACATTGATCCAATGGTTAGACCAAATCCAAGCATTTTAGCCATTGAATTAATGTAAATCTCATCCTAGATTATGCATATCAAAATATGTGTCTTGAACGGCTCCCTATTCATATAACATATGTATTAGGTATGTATATCCGAGGCAGCGAGAGCAACGCAATAATGAGAAGAAAAGATAATTAAAAAGAGAAAAAAAAAGAGAGAGAGAGAGAGAAAAGTGTACTAGTAGGTTTTTGGCCCATTATTTCTCCTTTGAGAAATCAATTTCAAGGAAAACTGGTGGTAATGCTCTTAGGGATCACATTGACTTGTTGAGTTCTTATTCTTGTTATGAACTTTTTTTTGTGTGTGTGAAGGTACCCGAGGGACTAAACAAGTATGTGGTGTCATCAAAGAAGGCTCAGGGTAAATGGTATTTGAGCTCCTCACCCTTAATTAGCTTTATGAATTTTAATGTGTAGTTCTTGATTAGGATTCTAGCACGGCTTTGTTTGAACTGAATTAAATATATCAAGTGCTTAGGGTTTGTGTGGTTGTAGCTTCTAAGCCAAAAAGACAGAAAAAAAATAGATGCATACAACTTAAAATTTTTGGCTTTTTAGGTTGACTAGCGGGGGTTCACGGGCCTTGCACATGATGCTTGATGACTCGATCTTTATAATTAGTAAAACCAATGCTCCAATATTTAAAATCCTAAACATCGGCAGTATGGATGATATTGATCTTTTACTTTTATTTTGTTTGTACTATGATGAAATGATTTTATTTACGCATGTACACCATCATATATTTGAGATGACTTATTGTTTACATGGCATCTAAATATCATAGTTGTTCCATATTTAGCCTCTCCTGATATTCATATTGGTGGCGCTCAAAGCCCTAGCTTGAATATTTCTATAGGTTAGGGTCATGCACACCTCCATTGCGATTTGTGGGT
>MKEJ01012820.1:0-13306 GCA_001753735.1 Embelia ribes
AAAAGAAAATAAAATAAAAACAATTGCATGCAGCATTGCCAAACCTCATAAAACAGCTCCAAAACACTCAAGGTTGCAAGAATGTCATTTGCATTGCTCACTTCAGCCTCTAATAGACCAAGAAGGTTTGAGTTGTAAACTACTGAAGCGACAGAATTGGAAATAGAGAATAGCTTCACAATTAAAGCTAAAATCCGGACACGTCCCTGGAACATATAAAACAGATAAGAAGACTCAGAGAAGCAATTGACAAATAATCTTCATTTTTTGTATAGTTACAAATAATCTTCATTGAAACCATAGTAATTATGGATATTGGTTCAGGTGAATGCAAAACAAGCTTTTTGAGAAACATAATTCAGTTCTTGTGCATTTCCTACTACGGTGTATGAAGAGTCCACTCCCATCACAAATGAACTGCATCAACCAGACGTTATTCTACAAGACTAAGAAGACCAAGATCAACATGAGCAATTTTCGTTTTCCATCATACTACATGACTTGAAGAATACAAATTCCAAATCCCAATTTACCCATTATGTAGGAAAAGAATAATGTACCAGAGAGAAGCATCCAGCTGCTACATTTCTAAGGTCAGTAGGCGCATTCTGATTAGCTGGAAAGATGATTTCCTACAAATATTAACAAGATATGTAGAAAAATGAAAAAGAAAACATCAAGATGCAACCCAGATACATTACCATACTTGAGATTTGATTATTATCTTGAAAAAAAAAGGATAATAAACTAAACAAAGTCCAACTCAAGGAGAAAAGGTAGCAGTTACCTACCATCCCTTCAGCAAAGCCAGCCAAATTCCTAATTGCATCCACTGAAGCAGAAGCAACTTGTTCATCGCTACATAGATTACAAGAAAAAATTTTCACAGCCAAATAATATTAACCACGAATGATAGGGCCGATATAGAGCCAAAGAAAATATATAAGTTAACTTCGACGATTGAGTTATGTCATGCCGTGTCCCCTTGGCCTCAAAATGTTGGTGCTGTAAAGAAGATAAGATTGAGACAGATGAGCACTTATTTAAAGAGGGAGATTTAGCAGATAGGAATTGGAAGTTTTTTTCAAACATGTTTGGTATTAGAACTTTGTCAGGCTCTACTTGGAGAACTAAATGTTTTGAGTAGGTGGAATTGCACTAAAGGAAATTCTCAATATATGTTGATTGCTAGTGTATCTCCAATGTTCATTCTTTGGGAAATATGGAAAGCGAGGAATGACAAAAAGTTTGAGAATGGTAAAGGGGATGAGAATTCAGTCATTGCTAAAATTATGACATGGATCAGAGACATAAATACTATCATCAGACCTTCTATTCTTATGAATATGGGAAGTTCTATAACGATACAAAATCTGCATCTTCCTGCATGCAGAGTTAGCTCTAAAAAACCATTTTTGGTTTGCTGGTCCCCTCCTAATACAGGATTAAAGTTTAATATTAATAGCGCCTCAAGAGGTAATCCAGGTCAAGCGGGTGCATGGGGCATAACTAGAGATTGCAATAGCTCAGTTCTGGTGGCTTACTCATTTTACTTGGAAAATGGAACTAATAACTATGCAGAAATGCTAGCACTTCTTACTGGTTTGTCTATTTGCTATCAGCTAGGAATCTACACAATATGCATAGTGTCACATTCGGTTTTGCTGGTTAATTGGTTTAATCGTAAATCAAATCCTCCTTAGTCTCTATGGAATATATGGAATCAAATTCTAGAATTTGCTGAGTATATAGAGGTGAGTATAGTTCATGTGTTTAGAGAAGGGAACTAGGTGGCAGATTCATTAGCTAAACATGGTGCCAAAGGTCAAGATGACGTTTTTCTTAATCAATTTGATCTTCCTCATAAAGCTTATTCAACTTGGAATATGGATTATATAGGTTTACCTGTATGGAGGCACCCCTATTGATTTTCTGTACAGATTTGTTTGTTTGTTATACTGTTTAGTGGGTAGAGGTTGTAATTCTTAGGGCTTTTGCCCCCTTATCAATAATAAAAATGTGGCTGTTTGTTGTAAAAAAAAAGAACAAAGAAAAAAGAAAAAAAAAAAAAANNAAAAGAAAAAAAAAAAAAAACTTCGACAATTGTAACATGATTGCATCTTTCCAGAATATTCCAGACAATAGACTAAAATATGGAACTAAAAGATGATTTTCTTAGAAGAGAACCTCGAAAGAGCCTTCTGCAAGGCCAGTGGATAACATGTCTATTTGTTTTATCATTGGAACCAAATAACAACACGACAGAGTCACTACAGGTTCAAACATTAGAACCATACACAGAAGCCACAAATGAATAGACAAGGAGCTTACCCTTCAATTAGGCACTTAAGCAAAAGGGGATACACGTCATGCTCAATTAGAAGACGGGTACCAGATATGCTGGTTTGATCAGGATTCTCTAGAAGGCAAGAAACCTGCTCAGAGTTATCAGTTTGTAATAAATCAAAGGCAATAACATGATAACTTCCATGTTCTGTAGACATATGGTAATATAATAACAATGGATATGTCTCAACATAATACTTAAAAAAGAAAGGTACAATACAAAGTTTCCTACAGATACACACTAACTATCAAACTAACGAGAGCACTAGATTTACCATCAACAGGGAACTTATAAATTTTTCATTGTGCACAAATGTGGTGAGAAAAGCTAAGAATGCCGAAACCTTTGCTTACAATTTCACAGGCAACACATCTGACTTTCTGAGAATCTGCCCCGAGACCAACCACTACGAAAGGCTGAAACAATGTAGAGGCCAGAACTCAGTGTTTGTTTGGCACAAAAAAAGGTAAACTCAAACACACTCTCTGTAAGCTAATAAGATGCTATACGGACAGTTAGAATAAAACCTTATGCATAAAAGCTGTCCAGATCACAAACAAGTTACACAATCATCAACCCAGAGCAGAAAATAGCCCAAGTACATACATCCCACGACATTAAATAAAATCAATTAGTCGAACAGATTACACAAACCATGAAGTGAGGAATGAGAGAGGCTCCATATTTAGTCTTGAATATCCTCTCCAAGCAAGCAACCAAAGCATTTTCAAGGCCAGGCACGTCCCCTTTCGTTTGTAAAGCACTGAAAGCAAAAATGTTATTGCCACTAACTCGCTAAGGGTCTTAGCTTGTTAGGTCGAACCTTTTAAACAAAAAAAAAACACTATATTTTCATACTAAGAAAAAAATTGTATACAACTAGCTTAGTTCTACTTTTCAAGGGTCAAAACAACAAAAATATTAAAGTCCATACACACCCCAAAGACTATTAGGGAAGGATATGAGCTCATTATATAGCTTTTTTTAACTTAATTAATTCCCAACGTGGATAACTTTTAACACTCTCAAAACTCGTGGAGAAGTCAAATCTGGAAGCCCAAAAAGTCCAAATAAATGGGAGGAATCAATAAAAATATTAAACAAATAAACAGACCCATCTGGAATGGAGATTGTTGTTGTTTATATGATATTTTATTATCATAATTGCTCTATATTCAATCTTTCTTGAAATTGATATTGGTAGATGCTTAAAGTCCTAACTCGAATTTCGATGGGTTGGGTCATGCACACCTCCATTGTGACTTGTAGGTCACGGGTTCGTCCCGTTGGAAACAATCTCTCTGGAAACAAGGGTAAGGTTGTGTATACCAGACCCTCCCAGACTCCGGAATGCGAGATCTTTGTGCACTGGGTCATCCATATATATAGGGACTTGCACACTGCAAGTCACTCCATTGCAACTTATGGTTCACAGATTCATCCCCTTACAAACAATATCTCTGGATAGGATAGGATAAGGTTGTGAACATCATACCATCTCAAACATCACAATATCGAAGGTTTGTGCATTGGAATGTCTATGTACATCATACTATCCCAGACCGCTAAAATGACCTATTATTGGAAACATAGTTATTAAAGGCGCACGAGGCGCAAGGTCTAGCGCCTTTGACATTCAAAGGCGGGCGATGTCACAAAGGGGCGCGCCTTGCTGCGCCTTATGCCTTAGGCGAGGCGCAAAAAAGGCACACCTTTGTGATATTAGGGTTATATTTGAGTTAATTAAATTAGAACCATTAGATCTGAAATTAAGAAACATCTATCATAGACCTTACTACACCCAGGCCTAAACAAGTGGAAAAAGGAAATGCATCTTCTCGTGTGAAAGTTAACGCTTAGAGATGAGGAGGAAGAAGAAGATTTTGAAGAAGATGATGAAGAGGAAATTAGAAATGATGAACTTGATGATGAAGAAGAAAATATTGAGCTTGATGATGACTGACTAATTTGTGTTTTGCTTTGACAATTGATAAATCTTAGAACTTTCTATTTAGTATTAGTATGCTTCGAAACCTATTAAGTTTAGGATTTGAAACTTTTAGTAAGTTTATGAAGTAGGATTAAAAACCTTTGGCTTTGTGTGTTTATGATTTTAAATCTTTATTAAGATTTTTCTCTTTTTGTTTTTGGTTGTCATGACTTTTAATATTGGACTATTGATAGTATAAAATTATATAACTTTACTAGTAGTCTAAAAATTATATGTCAATTTTTTAATTTTTGCGCCTCATGTTGTTCGGGCGCGCGCTTCGCCTTTCGCCTCGGGCTCCAAAAGCCCTTGGCGCCTTGGTGCGCCTTGCACCTTTAATAACTATGTTTACAACAACAATCAAGCTACATGCTTAAACAAAATGATAAAGTATACAATACCTTGAGTCTACGTATAGTATATTACACTTTGTTCTAGCCCGAACAATCTCAATGTTTATAACAAAATGTAATATAAAATGATATCGTCTAATATAACTTCAATCTTTAAATTAAAAATACAACTTAAAATTTAATGCATCACTTCTAAGGCCAATAATAATTAATATGCAGTTGGCCAATACAAAATAAAATACAAGAAAGGCATCCCAGTGATGCCTCTCACTAGCCTCCGCACTTGCAATAATATTATAATACAAAATGGAAAAAAATACATGATTTACTCTACTAAATAATACGATACATGGTTGTTATGCGGTGTTATAACGTGTAAATATGCCGCATGTATGTGTGAATGCAATACAACTTCAATGTAATGCATATGACTTTGACTATGACTTCAACTTCTAAAAATTTTGGACTAATGTCTTAAATTCTTTTCTTCAAAATAAGGTTCCTTTATGAACCCTCCATAAATCGTTCCCTTCATGGAACGTTTATAGGAATTTAGTTTCCCGACTTTCATGGTATGGCGCCGAGTTTTCTCTTTACTTTCTTTTATTACTTCGTGAAATTTTGATACTCGTCCCGAAAAGAAATGGAAAATGACTCAACTCTTCATGAATGCAATATGACTTCCTTCAAAATATAATCATGTTTAAGACTTCAATTTTAACTTCAACTTCTTAAAATGTCGAAATTTTCATAAAACTTCATAAACTTCGTTAACTTCGTAAATTAGTAAGGTTTCATCCTCACTAATTAAAATTGAGCCACGCCCCTTCGTAAATACTTCATTTTCTTCCTCTTTACTTATTTTGAAATTTTCATTTTCAAATCTTCAAATACTTCAAGAAAAATCAAATTTCAACTTTTTATTTGACAAAAATGTCGTTTTGCTTCAAATCATTTATATGTCACTTCAATGAATTAAACGCCAACACATATGATCAAATAATTCATTCAACTTCAAATTATACATCATGCTTCATATAATCAACTTCAATCTATTAACCAAACATCTCTAATTTACTCCATAATTCATTCTTAATAAATTTACTTCAATCAACTAATTCATTCGTCTCGATTTTACTTTATAAGCCATACTTCATACTTCATAAATTAACTTCAAACAACTACAATTCAGCTCCAATTAACTTCATAAACTACAATCCAACTCCAATTAACTTCATACAACTACAATTCAACTCCAATTTATACGTAAGGTACACACATAAACTCACGCGTAATTATTATTTTATACACTACCGGTACCTATAATGGCTTCAATTCACTTTTAAGAGCAAATCTTCAAAAAATCTCAAATCTCCTTGTTTACCTCGTAGTTTGATATATCAATTGAGTTCTAATTAACTTGAACCTATGATTAAAGATAGTCTACTCATCATATAGATAAAGAAAATCAACTTTAATTTCTCGTATCAACTAGGCACGGAAACCTAGGTATGATGAACTATCAAGATAGAGTTCTTGGCTTACCTCAAAATGATCTCTATATCTCGATGATCACAAATCTACCCTTAGAATTCGGATTAGGCTTCGGAAGCTAGATCAAATATGGCCTTCTTTTCCAAAATATTCTGTGGCTTTCTCCTCTCTCTCTCTTTTGTTTTATGGGTAAAAAGTGAAAGCTCCCTACTGCCAAAAGTCTGTTTTACGCATTTTGTTTTTGTCCCAACTATGCCGTAAGTTTCACTGTTCGAATGGCTCTGCTGTTCGAACGGCATCTGGCCACCATTCGAACGGCTCATCAGGACTGACAAAACCTCAGTTCAGAATTGGAAAAAAAATGCTCTAATCTTCTCCAAACTTCACCCTTCGACTCCAAACTCCTTTCCACTCGTACTAGTCACTCGAAATATATATCCTAGAGTCAAAATAAATTATTTCCTCCTTTGTGCTAATATTGTAAAGTCACAGTATCTCATTTTACTTCAATAACTATACTAAAACTTCAACTTCAGGCTATGTTCTAAACTAATGTAACATCTCTTCTTATTTCGATACTTCTATCTCCACATAATAACTTCATATACTTTCTTTGGTAATACTTCTATAACTCGTAAATACTTCATACACTTCATACTGTGTTCTACAATAATGCAATGATAATATTATATGTTTCTATAATATTATTACGAATGCGAAAAATTTAATCGGAATTTCCGAAACGTTTATACACTGAGAAATGCCAGTGTTAAAACTTGAAGAAAGTGATGATGCAAATAATTGTTCCATCATTTTCCCTTAGTTAAAAGTTGTGTGGCTTACCAATTTGGAAAACCTTTATGATTTTTGTGGCAACTCTACTAGATCTAAGTCACAATCCTTGTTTGACCTTCAGGAGAAGATCATCTCCTAATTGTTTCATCTCCTATTTTAATTAATTTCTAAAACCGTTTTTGAACCCTTAACCAAAATACTTGGAACAGTTCACTGAAACACTTCAAATATGTTACTCAATTATAACTCTAAACACGCCATAAGTAGTAAAAAACTTCAATTAATTTGGTAAATCAAGTTCAAATCAAAGGAAAACATAGTATATTCGAAAATAATAAAATCAAAATTATTAAAATAGAAAAACTTGAATTGAAACCCCACCTGGGTCTGATTTTTACTTGAGTCTATCACGATTGGTGGTTAATGGCTTCGTTCCCTACCCTTAATTGTCGGAATTTCGATAGGGATCAGTTATGTATTCTGAGAGAGAGAGAAAGAGAATGTCTTCTTTTTTATATAGGTTAGGTGTGTGATTATCATTGTTCCCCCCATGATCAGTCGAGAGAGAGAGATGGGTTACATATAAATTTTATAAATTTTGAAAATGTAATACCTTAATGTATCTTTTCAGAAATGATCTCTTGAAAAGTCACATATAGTTCACAAAATCCAAGTTTTAGATTTAATTAATTAATAAATAAATGAGAAAATAAAATTATAAGTAAATCCAAATTTGGCTAAACCTCATTACAAACACGATTGATTCACAGCAACCTGGTATCACTTTACAAGTCTGAAGTTGAGTAATATCTGGACTGACTAATGTTCATGGAGTCATTTGATAGAATTTTATAAAATTTGCAGGCTATCTTTCCTGCCTTGGAAGATCTATTCATTAAGAGTTTGCCAAACATAACAGTGATATGGGACAAGCAAGTACTTCCAACAAAGTCCTTCCCGCAACTGGCCGTTGTAGAGATTCAGAATTCTGAGAAATTGGTGACTGTGTTTCCTTCCAATTTATGGACACAAAGCCTGAGAAAGGTCGATGTCATAGATTGCAAAGAGGTTACAATGGTAGTCTCAATTACAAGACTTGAAGAAAGTGAGGGTGTAAATAATTGCTCCATCATTTTCCCTCAGTTAAGCTTTGTGTATCTTAACAATTTGGAAAACCTTTATGCTTTCTGCAACAACTCTACTGGATCTAAGCCACAACCGTTGTTTGACCCACAGGTAAAAATCATCTCCTAATTATTTCATCTCCTATTTTAATTATTAATTTCTAAAACCGTTTTCGAACCCTTAACCGAAATACTTGGAACAATTAGCTGAAACACTTAAAATAAGTTACTCAATTATAACTTTAAACACGCCATAAGTAGCAAAAACCTTCAATTAATTTGGTAAACCAGGTTCAAATCAAAGGAAAATATACCATATTAGAAAATAAAAAAATAAAAATTATTATTAAAATAGAAAAACCTGGATTGCAACCCCACCTGGTCTGGTTTTGCTTGAGTCTATTGCGATTGGTGGTTAATGGCTCCATCCCCTACCCTTAATTGTCGGAATTTAGATAGGGATCAGTTATCAATATCTGAGAGAGAGAGAGAGAGAGAGGGAGAGGGAGACGGAGAGAGATGGGTTACAGGAGGGCAATGGACACATTGTATGTAGTCAACCATTGGATTTTCAGGTTATTACACTAATCCCTACCCAATTTGTAATTTTTAACAAGAAGACCCATTTCAAACCCTTGGCTATATTTTATATAGCCATCAACTGCTCTGGCTATACCTTATCACCTATTTGCAGGTCATTCATCAGCTGCTCTGCCTATATTTTCAGGTTATCTTCCAGTGTTTTTAATTTTCATAATCAAATCCTAACCCTCACTTAAATATGTTCTACTATATAAGTACTTCTAAATTTTTTTTTTCAAATCTTCTATTTACGTTTTTAAAAATTATTATCAACTACTAATTAAATTATACCAATATAATATAATACACGCTAGCATAAGTTTATAATTTTTTATATTTTATTATTGTAAGCAAATATTTGGAATCCTAATTAGTTTCTCAAAATTTTTCAATTTATAAGAATAAAAATTTAAGTTTTACCGAGTATGTAAGAACAATTATTCGTCAAAAGTCGAGCCTACTTTGGAAAGAAAGGAAAAAATAATCGACAGATTTTGGTATATAAAATAGGCTAGGGGGTTTGGGCCAGGCCGAGCTTTGGCATATACTTACAAAAAAAAAGAAAAATTGGTGGTCATGCTCCACTGATCTATATGAAAGATTGTTTTTTTCCACGTTATCAAAGTTACTTTCCAAATAATGAATATGTTATCTTTTTGTTTGGTCTGAATTACTAATAACTTTTGTCCACGAGATTCTTATTTTTGAGAGTGACTATTATTTTCAATGTAAAATTACAGATAACTAGTTTTGATCATATAAACATAAGAAATTGAGTTTCTTTGAAGTTTATTCAAGTTTTTCACAAGATTTTTCATTGTTTGTAAGAAGTAGAATAATTAATCTTAATTGTCTTGGGTTTTATAACTTTTTAAAGTTTATACTTGATAACCAATTTTAATAAACTATTTTTATATTTGTAACTCATAGCAATAATTCTCTTCAAATTGAACTTTGAAATTATATCAATACCTTAGTTTTGACCTATTTGCTTCCTAAGGGCCCCGCCCTCATGTTAGTCTTACTGTTTAAAGGGTATTTTTGAGAAAAGGTATTGAGCTAAGGGTAATTTTGGCATTAAATATATAATTGTTTAGAATCAAGTTAAGTATCACTTTGACTTGAAACATTTGGGGGTAAATTGTTAACAACTATAAAGCTCAAGGAGGGAAACTGTAACTTGAAAGACCTTAGGGACTTTTCTTTATAGTCAAAAACCTCATGGGGGCAAAGTGTAATTTACCCTATATTTTTTGGTAATTCTTTTATTTTGTGTTAATTGTGTAGTTTTAGCTTTCAAAATTAGACATAGGTGCCCCCATGCATGAAATATATTTCTTAGTGTATGCTAGTTAATGAAACTATTAAAGACTGGTATTGTTAATATGCACTACTGCTTTTAAAAGATCTTACATAGAAATTGAAGCTAAAGTGTCAACAAAATTACAAAAATATTATGTTTTATATTATACTAACCCTTATAAGTTGGAAAACGCATAAGAATAGAATGTTTTAATTTTATTTAACTTGATTTCAAGTAAACCACCGTTTTTTGCACGGCTTGTTTAACCAAATCGTTTGCTCTCAACTAAAATCTATACTCAGAAAATGGATATTACCACATTGTAATTACTTGAATGTAGGTGATGAAGTTCCATTTATAGAATTAATAATAACCTCTTATCCATCACATCCATGTAGCTAAATAAAATCAGCTGAACATTCCTGGGTGTTCCAATCTGGGGAAAAATAAACCAACAATGGATATATGCCAAAGACTAAGACATTATTAAGGGTTTTATATGCACGATGGTTATTTACAAATCCAAGGAAAAAGTCAAAACTCAGAGCCGAAAACTACATGCATTTACCACAATATTGGATAAAAAAAACTGTCCAACTTTATCATCTTTGCATTCGTTTGTTAGATAATCGACACTGAACTCCAGCCGTAGGATGTGAGAAATGTATTCTTCTATGGCACTATATGTTTTTAACCGATTCTACTTGGATGCGATAAACATTTAGTTTAGTTGAACAACACTAGGACCTCTCATCTAAAAATAAATGTTGTGTGCATTTTGATTTTGGTTTAATAATCTCGACAAATCAAAATCATTAAAAATTTTAATTCTAAAAAGGTGAGATTTTAATATATCTTCTCATAAATAATCTCTTGAAAAGTTACATACAGTTCAGAAAATCAAAGTTTTAGATTAATTATGGAGCAAATAAAGGAGATAATAGTATTTTAAGTAAATCCAAATTTGGCTAAACCTCATTACAAACACAATTGATTCACATCACCCTGGTATCACTTTACAAGTCTGAGGTTGAGTAACATCTGGACTGATTGTATCCAAATCAGTATGGGGACTAATGTTCATGGAGTCATTTGAAAGAATTTTATAAAATTTGCAGGCTATCTTTCCTGCCTTGGAACATCTAGAGATAGAGAGTTTGCCAAACATAACAGAGATATGGGATAAGCAAGTACTTCCAACAAAGTCCTTCCCGCATCTGGCCGATGTACAGATTAACCATTGTGAGAAATTGATGATTGTGTTTCCTTCCAATTTATGGGCACAAAGCCTGAGAACGGTCAATGTCATAAATTGCAAAGGGGTCACAGTGGTAGTCTCAATTACAGGACTTGAAAAAAGTGATGTTGCTCCATCATTTTTCCTCAGTTAAGCTCGGTGTATCTTAACAATTTGGAAAACCTTTATACTTTCTGCGGCAACTCTACTGGATCCAAGCCACAACCGTTGTTTGATCCTCAGTTAAAGACCATCTCCTAATTGTTTCATCTCCTATTTTAATTATTAATTTCTAAAACCATTTTTGAACCCTTAACCGAAATACTTGAAACAGTTAGCTTATACACTTAAAATATGTTACTGAATTATAACTTTAAACATGCTATAAGTAGCAAAAATCTTTTATTAATTTGGTAAACCATGTTCAAATCACAGGAAAACATACCATATTCTAAAAAATAAAAAATAAAAATTATTAAAATAGAAAGACTTGGATTGCAACCCCACCTAGGTCTGATTTTTGCTTGGTCTATTGCGATTGATGGTTAATGGCTCCGTCCCCTGCCCTTCATCACTATCTGAGAGAGAGAGAATATAATACGTCTCTTTTCATCTATAGGTTAGGTGTGCTTATGTGTACAGTTGAGTTGAGGGAGAGCTAAAGCGTGGTTGACCAGAGAGAGAGAGAGAGAGAGAGAGAGATGGGTTACAAAAGGGCCATGGATAAGGTATATCAGAAACAAAGTTTCAATCTTTTGTTAAAAGATTTTCATGCCTCTCCCTCTTCTCATATTTTAATTACTACCTATTTTATATTTTATTATTGTAAACAAATATTTTGGAATAATAATTAGTTTCTCAAATTTTCTCAATGTATGAGAATATTATGGCAACCCAATGCGCAAAGATATCACGTTGCAGGATCCGAGAGGATCTAGATTTATTCTCAATGTATAAGAATAAAAACCTAAATTTTACTGAGTACGTAAAAATAATTATTCATCAAAAGTCTGCCTACTTTAGAAAGAAAGAAAAATATAGTTGTCATATTTTCGTATATAAAATAGGCTAGAGTGTTTGGGCCAGGCAAGGCTTTGGCATATACTTTCAAAAAAATTATTTGGTGGTCATACTCCATTACCCTGTATGAAATATTATTTTTTTCCACACTATCAAGGTTGCTCTCCAAATAATGGATATGTTATCTTTTGTTTGGTTCTAATTACTTAGAACTTTTGTCCATGAGATTCTTATTGTCGAGAGTGACTATTATTTTCAAAGTAAAATTACATATAACTACTTTCGATTCTATAAATTCAAGAAGCTAAGTTTCTTTGAAATTTATTGAAGTTTTTTCACAAGATTATTGATTATTTATAATTAGTAAAATAATTAATGTTAATTGATTTAGGTATTATAACTTTTTAAAGTTTACACTTGATAACCAATTTCAATAAACTATTTTTATATTTGCAACTCATAGCAATAATTCTCTTTAACAAAGAAAAAAATAATTAAACTTTGAAATTATATTAAGACTTAGTTTCGAATATTGACATATGTGCTTCCTAAGGGCCTACGCTAGTCTTATTGTTTAGAGCTAGGGGTAATTTTAGCATTAAATATATAATTTTTTAGAATCAAGTTGAGTATCACTTTTACTTGAAAGATTTGGGGGTAATTTGTTACCAAGTATAAAGCTGGAGTATAATTTTAAAGACTTCAGGGACTTTTGTGTAATAGTCATAAACCTCATGGGGGCAAACTGTAATTTACCCTATAGTTTTTGGTAATTGTTTTATTTTGTGTTAATTGTGTAGTTTGAGCTTTCAAAATTAGATATAGGTGCCCCGATGCATGAAATATATTTCTTATTGTATGCTAGTTAATGAAACTATTAAATTTGATCGGACGATGCTGATATTTGATATTGAGACTAATATTGTTAATATGTACTTATCTGTCACGCCCTGAAATCCGGAATCCCAAAGCGGAGCCCCATAATTCCCGACCCCAGGGTCGTGAACGATAGAAGAAATAAAATACAATAAATAATATAAAAAGAAAACATCGCATTCTCA
>MKEJ01012821.1:0-11606 GCA_001753735.1 Embelia ribes
TTAAAGAACTACGATAAAAGAGTTTCTATATATACCATTATAATATGCAAGGCCAAAAAACAAGAGTTAAAAATTGAAATTCCAATAAAAAAATAGCAGTTGAAAAACGAATCGTTGCGGCCACTTGTAATAAACTATAAGGTGGTCCTGAAAAAGCAATGCTCGTCTTTGTCATTGTTACATCTCTTTCGTAAGATGATTTGTATTAATTGATGATGATGAAGATGAGTAATATCAATATCTAATCCTATAGTTACGATTATTAATTTGTTGTCCTAGTTAAACCTGAGTAGTCATTCTTAAAGGGAGAAAAAGAATTGATGCAGATTGGTTATAGTATATTTATCATATTTTTTTAGTAAGTTAAGATATTACTTAATAGATTTGATCATTTTGATTTGATTTTATCTTGAAAATATTTTATAAAAATTTAATTTAATATTAAGTTATTCTCCTAAATCATATATGTATGACATTTTTAATTGTTTTATAGGAGAGTGATTGATGAATAAAAATTGAGAATCTTTTTAATTTATTAATTTATCTTAATTTATTTTATTTTTACTGTTTATCGTAGCCGAGTTACATCTTTAATTTTTAGTGTTCTTCGTAGCCGAGTTAAATATTATATCAAGAATAGAAGAGATAAAAGAGACAAAAGCAGGGGAGGAGTGGGTATGAGAGTTCGGTGCTTAGTATTTTGTTTTTATCTCAACAATCTAAATCCGAGGTGTCAAAATTTGTGACCCATCTTTTATACTAGCGGATTGGGTACGCGTGTATTAAATTGTGAAAAATGAATTTTAAATTGAAGTTTAAAAATAAATAAAAAATGGGTATAAGTTTATAATATGAGTAAATATTAGGAATATCAAGAATAATGAGATAGAGAAAAAAGGAAAAAGTAACGTGTGCGGATAATGGGGAGAGATTATAGGGGGGAGAGAGAGAGAGAGAGGGAGAAAAGGTAGAAAAGTAGGGTTACCCATTGAGTGAAAAGGACACATCTAACCTTATTGGCAACTTGTAACTGCATTGATTGATCAGATTGAAAAGTAAATAAGTTTGGAAAGTGAGGGCAATTTTGGAAGTTCAAAAATTAAGCTTCAACCACGGCTGTTTACAAATATTAACTGCCAAAAACCTTTTCTTTCGTCATTTACTGTCAAATCATTTGATCAAAATTCTTATTTTATTCAGTTTCTCGGAAATTTCCCTTTTTATAATTACAAACTTTTTCAAGGACAACTCATAAAAGACCCAAAAAGCTAGAAATAGATAGAACTGACAGCCTTCAAGGAAGCCTCATAACTTATTTTTATTTTACATTTTTTTTCAGTCAATTAGACCATTTTTTTTTTCTCTTTCATACAATTTTGTTGAATTATTTGGTTGTCCGTGGAGTAATATATTTTATGAAAATTATATATCTAACGTGTGTGTTTTTATTTTGATAATATATTAAGTAAAAGCGAAGATACGCCTTTAACTTTTTTTTTGTTCACATAACATATTCAAATTGGGGCTTAAAATATCAATGCTAAACATATATTACATAGAAATTTGATAATACATTTTGTCATTTTCTACAAATGAAATTCAGATAATTTTCAAAATGAACACTAATTATAAGGGTTAATTATTTGATTGTATTGTTATCAATTAATGATTGTTTATTCAATAATCATTGTCACAATAATTTAAAGTCACAATTTATTTTGCACACATACTGCGTGTACCACAATGGCTAGTATATATAACTACGAAATAACTATTCCTGAACTTAAACTAAATTTTATGTTGTTCTGATGATAAACGTGAAATATTTTTTTTCCATATAAAATTAGTCAATATAATTAATAAATTTTTTCCAATATAATATTAGTAAATATGATTTTTTTTTAATAATGTCCCATATTCACATAAACTGATTATACAGAATTCAATATTTATAACTCACGATATGAACTTGGTTAATAAAAATTTGTATATAAAAAAATTGAGAAGCCATTCTTTTTCCATTACATATCACCCATGAACATTGACGGACCGAAGAAAAGGTAGACGGTGCAGCAAGAGTACAGAGAACAAGCTCAGCTTCAGCCACAGCAACTCAAGAAAGCAATTCAATTTGCGAGGAACCGGCCACTTCTTACCTTCCGAAGACAGGTGATACAAGCAATTCAGATATGAAAGATGCGCCTAAAAACCAATCGCCTGATGTCCCGGCGTGCTTAAAAAGGTCTTAACTTGCCATCGATGCCCGGTTGCCCATAGTTTCTTTCTTTCAAAACACCACCCTGGATCACCTTCACGCAATTGAGCTTCAAGAATGGGGCAAACCTAACCTAGCGTATCATTATGAGTGAAAGTGTGCCGAACCAAGGGAAGTCTAGCGCAAGCAACATCCACCCCCCTTGAGGGGGGCCAACAAGGTTCTATTATTGCCGTTCCAAGCCCCTGATTAGGATAAACCCTTATGCATGGGGTAGGTGATTGCTGTAACGTTCCGAAACTTCAGAGTAAATTTTTTGCTCTTTCATAATATTATATAGCATGATATAATATTACTATTATGTATTATATGATATGATAGTAACTAGTATAATTAAGTAGTTTTTGCCACTTCGACTGATTTGTACGGGGTTCGACCTGCCCGGTCAGATCGTGGGAGTCAAGGGGAAGCCACCTATTATGGGGTGCAGGGCAACGCCTAGGTAGAAAATATAAATATGCGTAGAGTGTTGTCTCGTGGAGTGGATATAGAGTTGGTTAGGAGTATGCATCAGTTTGGGTAACTCAAAATCCGAACCGAACCGATTTAATTCAGTTCTAAATTTTTAGTGACGGTTCGGGTTCGGGTTTAAAATATAAAAAAATTCGGGTTTTGTGAAATTTTGGGTTCGGGTTCGGATTTTCTAAAAAATTTCGGGTTTAAACCCCAAACCCAAAATTATTAGATTTTAAATTAAAAAATATAATCATGACATAATGACGGTTTTTAATTACGGTTTGGGTTAGGGTTAATGACATTTTTTTCGGGTTCAGTTTTCGGGTTCGGTCCGGCCTTTCTCGGTTTGGTTCAGGTTCGGTTCCAAAAAACCTGGTTCAAGTTTTGGGTTTTTGAATTTCTAGTATTCTAGTAAACTGCGAATTGGTACGCATGTTTTAAAATATCGTATAAACATATCTCAATTAGACCATGCTAGAATTACTAGTATTCTAACATAGAGCAGAAACTGAAATAGATCAAGCTCTTAATTTGGTTGTGAATGCTTGAATTCGACATTATTTATTGCTTGACTAGAGAAGCTTGAATTTTGTGATGCTCGCTTTTTCCCCTTCCCGTATGGGGTATCAAACTGTGAACACTTACGTCAACTTTGGCTTTTCAGCTTTCGACATGAAAGATGAAGTTTTGCATTGTACTCTTCTGTTTGAGTTGGTATACAGTAACATTCACAACAAAATGAACAGGAAACAAGGGTTCATGGCTTTCAGTGCTTCTTTTATTACAACATTTGCACCATGTTTCAATATTTATTGACTTTGTTTGTAGTATTGTCTCTCCATTGTTTACGGATCCCAATTGATAATTATGGAAAGCCAATATTTGGAAATATACAATTTGGTTGAAAAATTGGAGTTTCTGTACGATTGATCCTCCTTGCAATGTTTCTTAATTCTATATGAGCACTAACGATGAAAAAATGTTGATCACAAAAACTAAAAAGGGTATCCAAGTGTCCTTTTTTTTTTTGGATAATCTGGTATCCAAGTTTATTAGGTGTCATTTTTGGCTTAAGTTTGATCGTGGCTGAGAAGGAACACTAGCTATATGAACGTTTTTGTTGTTTCTGATAAAGTCAATGGATTTAGATCTAGTCCAAGGATTCAAAATCAATGCTCTTGCGTCTTACGTTGCAAATATATACTTGCCTGAATTATTCTACCTTCAATTACGACCACTATTAGTATCTTCCTCTCTTATTTGCTGTTCTACTGAATCAAAAGTTAAGCAATTGCACTCTCTAATTCTCTCTATCTCTTAGCTTTGCATTACGATTAGACTTATCGAATAAATATCATTGATGTCTAAAGAAAATTAAGGTGAGGCATGGAACTTAACTTCTGTTTGAATCTTTTTTCAGGATCCTGTTTTGCGACCACTGGTTGAGCAAGACTCTAAAACTTTGCTACGGCTGCTTCCAGAGATACCACTTTGGGTGAAAAACCCTGACATTGACCGTGTGAGCTATTTTTACTTCTTGAATATTCACCGAGGGCACTTGTATATAAATTACTTTCTTACAACTCATATTCTGTACCTTAACTAACAATGCATGACGTTGAAATATATAACCTTCATAATCACACATCATATAAGTATAATTGTAAAGATAAGCTACTTTTATGTTTATTATCTATACAAAACCGTTCACAAAACAAATTTGACCTTGAATTATTGCTTGCACCCTATCTGAATGCCGCATGTGCTAGTTCCTGATAGTTATTTTCTTTTGATAGATTGATTGGCTTAACAAATTCATCGAAACAATGTGGCCTTATTTGGACAAGGTATGTTCGTCTGGACTCGTGTACTTTTATCCTTCCACTTGTTAATCTCAGTTTTTGTGTATTGATGGTTAATGCACTCAGGCAATATGCAAGACTGTGAAAACAATAGCTACGCCTATCATCGCTGAGCAAATTCCCAAATACAAAATTGACTCTGTCGAATTTAAAGTGCTTACCTTGGGCACTTTACCTCCTACTTTTCAAGGTTCTCTCTCTCTTTGTATTTATGTGCGTTCAGATATACTTTTTTTTTCCTTATATTTAGTGATTAAGAAATTTTTGGTAAGCTTAATGTAATCTATATTTTACGGTCTACTCAAGCTCATGAGAGTAAGCAGAAAACATGATATCCACTGAATTCCATATTCCCATACCAAATTAGGCCATAGTTCCCTCGCAAGTACATTAACAATATATTGTTTACCCTTATACTGGGTTCGTGGTACATTAATTTAATGATACAAAATATATAAGCATTTGGAGAAGTGTAGGAAACAAAATGTAATAATGTTGAGTTCTTGATAAACTTTCTTTTTTCTATTTCAAGGAATGAAAGCATTTGTCACCGAGGAGAAAGAGTTAATAATGGAACCATCCTTGAAGTGGGCTGGAAATCCTAACATCATTATTGAAGCAAAGGCGTTTGGCTTGAGTGCCACCGTTCAGGTCTTCACTTTTTTAATAATTTTCTGAATCATTTTTTTTTTCTATTTTCTTTAATGATTTTCTGGAAGAAATTCATAGTTATGCTATGATTGATTATGGTTTCTGGAGCTGTCTTCTGATTTGGAAGCTGACTAGCAACTGGTTTAGCTATTCAGAAAATTTCTTGAATACACACCAGTTTTAAAGATGCGAAGAAAGTTGTTTTCGCTTGTTACAAAAGTGTTTTCCGTACAAAAATTGATATACAACACAAAAAATGAGTTTTAAGAGGTTCCATTCTTTTTAGCCCAAAGCCAATGAAAACGAGAATGAGAACAGAAACTGAAATTCAGTGACCAAAATCAGATAGATCCTAAATTTAGTTTGAAAATTCTCTCTTTTTCTTCCTATATCTCTCCCTCGCCCTCTTTGCTCTTGGAAGTAGATGAAAATGGATTATAGCTTACACTTGACGGACCAAAACTCTTGCAATCTTTTGCCTTTTCGGTTGAATGAGTTATTTTGTTGATGAATTTCAGGTGGTAGATTTACAAGTATTTGCTTCTCCACGTATTACCTTGAAGCCATTGGTTCCAAGCTTTCCTTGTTTTGCCAAGATTTTTGTCTCTCTCATGGAGAAGGTATGTGAATGTGCCGTGAAGAAATCATCATTGTAGACGATTTCTAACTTCATTACAAAATTCGGAAAATCACTTTTATGATAAATGCTTTACTACCTAATTGTGAAAGAAGGTGCTTTAGAGAAAAAGGATTGTTTCCAGGCTTTAACTGGACTGAAATAACAATTTGTGGGTTTTATAAAGTGCATTTGCTTTTGATTTTTTTTTTTTTTTGTTGCAATATTTTCAATCAACTGCAAAAAATTTGATCCTCTCCTCATTGGTCTGAGATTGCAGCCTCACGTTGACTTCGGTTTGAAAGTGCTGGGAGCCGATGTTATGTCCATTCCGGGCCTTTATAGGTTTGTTCAGGTACAAACACTGCCTTTTTTATTTCCTTCATCCACGAGTTTCTATATTTGGTTAGTGAGGCTAATTCTTGTTTTTATTATTTCAGGAGCTTATAAAGGATCAGGTTGCTAATATGTATCTCTGGCCCAAATTTCTTGAGGTTCCAATCATGGATCCTGCAAAGTAAGTATAATCCAAACCTCACATTTTTCTTAAATTTTTATAAGTTTGAGCCATGCAAGCCTCCATTGCGACTTGTAGGTCACGGGTTCGTCCCGTTGAAAACCACCTCTCTGGAAACAGGAGTAAGGTTGCGTACAACAGATCCTCCTAGATTCGCCAATGCGGAAGCTTTGTGTATAGGGTAATCCGTCCATCTCATCTCATCTATTATACATCTTAAAAGATTCATTTCAAACATCATTGTGCTAATATGCAAATGTAAGTTCGCACAATATACAATCGGGATCAGCACTAATAATGTTGAAGGCATCAAACACGGCAGTTTAAGCATTCCAGAGATTCCAACATGCGCTATCAATGTCCAAGGGAGCACATTGTTCCATAGCAAACCATATAGAGCACGTTGACATAGAATAAGCAATAACTGGACCCATATTTCATTGATTTAACAAGTAAGAATAGCCAGTAATTGAGTGCTCGCTCATAAAGAAAAACTTCATGAACCCAACAGATGAGATTTACTTGCAAGATAATCAATATCATTAAATAATTTACTAGAACAGAGGGTATAGGAATAGGAAATACCTCTTGGTCGGACTTCTCGTTCTCGAACTTAGGATAGAAGGTAGCTCTCACTTGTGCATACGAGTAAGTGGAGTTGTCAACTGTAAAATTCTCCAACAGATTACTCTGCAACAACTTACCCAAACCTGAGCTGCTATTCTCAGTTACAGCTGCTTGCTTTACAACCTTTTTTGGATCTTCTACAGTGACAGGTTCACTCATTGTCCCATAAGACTTTGGTATCCAAGAGTCCCTGTGACCTTCCGCGGGAAGGTGATTTGACGATCCGATACTACCAAATTGTATAGAGAGGGCCGTCATGGCGTCAGAAGTCATATTTGACGAACTTTCCATGCCCCCGGGCATCCTAGAGGAGTTCGGCTTTGCTATCCTGTTTAGTTCTTTATGCCCAGCCCCTCTCTGCACCAAGATAAGTAAGCAATTGTTACCGAAAAAATATCCAGAAAATTCCAAGCCCAAAAAATTCCATGTTTAAAGTTATCACTAGCAAATGAAAAAAGTTCTCTAAAAGGAAAAGATTTCAAGTGAGGAAATTCTGAAACAGAGTTTCCAAAATAAAAAAATCCATAAGTGGGAAATTATAATAATAAAGAATAAAACAGATATTGATTTACAGATAATAAAAGTAAAAAAATGTGGAGGAATGGAAAAAGAACAAAAAGGATTGGTTCCAAAAGAATCAATCTGAACAGTGTTCATCCCTACAAACTAATTCAGAAAAGGTAAAAGAGATTAACTTAAGTTTATACAAATTAAATTCTAACAAACCCAGCAATGGATCTCTGCTGACAAGTTACCAGTATTATCAGCCAGGATGAAAATGAAAAAGAAAAGATTAAACAAAGTAACCAAGTACCCAGTACCTTAGAATGGAACAAAACAAGGTAGGTGTTTCAAACCCAGTTTTGTGATTATTAACTGTGAAAAGAAAGCTAAAATTACTTGTAAAACTACTGATAACAAACATTATTCTTAAAATAATTTTTTTAAAAAAGGCTAAAATAAGGACCAGGCTGGAAATTACTAGGAAACGTTTTCAAGCACTGGAAAGTTTTGAACAAATTTTGAGAATGTGGTTACAAACAAAATGACAGTGATACAACTACAAGTTCACTTTGACCAAAACTGAATCATCTCAGTCACCACTGCAAACATGTATCAAACATCTAGGTCACAATCATCACAACATATTATCACCCCCTGAAACTATTATTGAACAGCCTAACATAGAATACAGTAAAAATGTCCTCATTTTCTTCACATGGGCAAATTGAAAAGAAATTTACTGAACAAAATTAGTATCCATATCAAAATCATAAAATGAAATAGTATTCAGCACATGAAATCACTCAGTCTCGCTCAAGCCAATCACCGTTGCACTGAAATCCACTGGGATGACTCCTGGGACGGTTTATAAACTACATATATCAACAATATTCTATAAAACACAATTGATCACCTAACAACGTGGATACGATGAACAGCACTTACTCATCCTCACCACTAGAACAGTCACAGCCACATGTGTTGTGATTATTAACTCATAAAAAGAGAGCTAAAACTACTTGAGAAATTACTGATGAGAATATTTTCGCCCAAAATAAAGAAAATAAGGCTACAATAAGACCCATATCGGCAATTGCTGGGAAACCCTTTCCATCTCTGACAATTTTCAAATGTAGAATTTTACAATTAGAAAGTGTACTTTAATCAAACTAAATCCTCTCATCAACTAGGGCACCACTATCGACATCCAGCTCACCATCACCGTAACAAGATAACCTCCCCCCCACAATCCCAACAAAGTAAAATAGCAGCAGCTTTTACACAGTGCACAGTTAACAATATCCCAGAATACATGCCACCATGAATGTGATGAGTGAAAATGAGCAACTAACTACATTATATTTTATGACATTTATAATCTGCACAAGAAATTTTTAAAACACTCACTAACCCCACTCTAGAACCTAAACACACAACTCACTTCAGTATTTAGTATTACTCACTCTACACTCTTCTCTTTTATTGTCTCAATACTTCCTATCTTTTCTTCAATTGACACCTCAATTAGACTTACTTCATAATTGGCTACTTCATGATTCTCAACTTCAATGGCACCAGGGTTAGCTTTAAAGGCCTGAATTTTGGCCAGCAAAGATTGATAAAGTTTCGAGTCCAAGGTTCAATATTGAAATAATTTCAGAGGTTTTCCTTTGTCTGCATCAACAAAAAATTCTAAATACCTAGGCTACCATTGCCTAGCACAGTGTCATTGAATAAAGAAAGAAGCTAGGCTTGTTTCTTAGCGACCTTCTCCTCCGAATGTAAGTGATAACCCATTTCTTCTTGCTGTTTTGTTTTTCATAGTTTTCTTTTGATTGAATCACCAGAGTTATTGTTTATACTGATGTATCGTACTTCAATAAGGGGCTTGTCACAGTCGTAAACCCAAAAACTAATATAGCAAAAGCATAACACAGAAATGTAGACAACAGAATCCTCATTACATCATTCACACCAGTCTTTCTATAAAGAAGATTTTTCCCATTTGATTTCTCAGCGAGAAATATTCCACATCAATTTTTCTATTTTCTCAGTTTTAGAAATCTCAGTAGAAATGCTATAGTAGATTTCGAGAAATATACTATTGACGATTTTTATATTAAAATATTAATTTTTTACACTAAAATAATAAAATCCTAGTGGAGATTAGAGAACATATTTTTCAACATTTTATTCTATTATATACAAATATTCTTATAACTTTTAACAAATTTTATAAAAAGACCGGTGCACACAATTTCTGAAATGGTGATTTCTAATGAGGGAAATAGATTTATAGAAAGTCATGTTGAGAAATCAAACAAGCATGATTGGTGTGGATGCTGTTAGATACATAAGCAGACCCAAAACAGCCCATACAAAATTGATGGTTGAAATTACATATAAAAAAATTACACTAAATTTTTAATACTGCTAAACATATTTAACACTACAAAATTTAATAATTTATGGGAGTGCTGCAGCGGCCTAGCAAACCTTTGTTCCATCAATCACCCTAAATTACATTCCATCATCATCGCGACTCATAGGAAATAATCAACTTGCACAAAACACATGGGCACATAAGGTTTGTTTAGTTACAACTCTTTAAGAAAATAAGCCAACTTGTGTTTTACTAAGAGTTTATTTGGTAGCTACTTTTAGTAAGATTAAAACCATCTGCTTATTTAGGTCAAAACATTAAAAAAAAAAAAAAGACTCAAAACTTTTAAATGCAGTCCAGCTGATAAGCTTAAATTTAAAAAAGTTGCGAACAAACAAACCCTTAACAAATGAAAAAAAAAAATGGATATATCCAACTTAAAACTTTTTGATTGAAAAAAAAAAAGTTGTGCAGCATTCAAACTTTTTAAGGAAGAAGCTGAAAATATGTATCTTATAAACTACGACAAGACATAGCAAGTAGATACTATAGAGCATATTCAACGATTTCAATCACAGTAAGAGCAATATTACCTGGTGACGTGGCATGGTTAAGGAGGTGAGGAAGCGTAGGGAACGGCAGTGGTTGTATCGGAGAAGATGCGCAGAGGAGGGATGAGAGAGAGAAGAATGGAGGGTTCTCGAAAACTTGAGCGAACGAGAAGAAGAAGAAGAAGAGACTCTGGAAACGAAAGCGGAAATGATCCTCGGCGATACAGACATTCAGTATTGACTTTGATAGTCTTATATATTATTATTACACTATATATGTGTGTATACAGTGAGGGGAGGAAAGAGCGGCTAATTGCCACCGTCTCCGTGGGGTTGATTTTGGAGGAGCCGGACTGTACTAGAGCCAGTTTTTATTATTTGCTTGTATTACTTTTTATCCGTCTAGGCCAGTTTTTATTTTAATTAAAACATTACTTTACTAAAATATTTTTATGCATTATATATATAATTATTTAATCATTTCATCCATTATAAATCATGTAAAATTATAGCATTAATTAGAAACATTGTAGAAAAGAGAATAAAAATATTTTGAATTTTAATAATATTAATTGATCTTTTTTAATACTTGTGAAAAATAAATGAGCCTAATAAATTAAGATGGAGGGAGTATTTAATAGCGGAGTGACGTGCACATTAGTTTTTTTATATTTTTTTTAGTTTCTGAACATTTTTTAGAAATATAATATTTACTATTCATAATTTTTTTATTAAAAAAATTTAAAAAATTACAAAAATGAATCCTAATTAAGATTCAAAAAAAATAATTTTATATTTTATTATATAATATATAATTATTATAATATTCTTTTACAAATTTTATAGAAAAATAGGGTGTGAATGATTCTTAAAATGTGTATTTTTAGTTGCAGAAATAAATTTCTAAAACACTGAGATGTATAAATTAAATGAAAAAGGTTAGAGGGAATGCTCTTAGCAACCTGAATGACTATTATTTTAGTTGTTGATCTGGGCAAGTCTAATCCAACGGCTCATGTAAATAATTAAAAAACAAAGGATCGTGTTGATTTCTATACATAACATCAAGGTTTTCAAAATCGGATTAGTCATTGAACCGGTGAAGACACTGGTTCAATGGTTGAACCGTGATTCAACCGGCTATGATTAAATAATATTATTTTA